>JAPYYD010003773.1:0-13778 GCA_028551405.1 Uromys caudimaculatus | reverse complement strand
AATACACGTGTGTGCTTCTGTGGGACAGTGAAGCACTGAGGTCAGCATCCAGGCCCAGAGGGATTCCCAGGAGGGCCACAATTTAACAGAGGTGTGACCAGGGCCCTGAAAACGGTCTAGATGTGACCAGAGCTTGGCAGCTGGCGGGGTGGGGGGAGGGGCATGGTGCTGCCTGCAGGAGCCCTGCCTCCTGCTCCTGCTCCTGCTGCAGAGCCCCAGGAGTTGCCTCTAACCCAATGGGCATCTGAGTCAGAACTCTTCCCACATCTGAGAGAGATCCTCACACGTGAGCATTTGGCAGAAACTCATGGGGCTATGCAGGCTGCCCAGGGCTGAGCCTAGGCAAGGCCTGGGTCATGAGGAAGAGGTAGGACCCGCCCAGCAGCGACCATGTAGGGCCCAGACACCTCCATCCATGAGGAGGACACGGGATTAGGAAAGATGACCCGAAGCATTCCCGAGGCAATGCCAACGTGATGCTGTCTGGACCACACAGGAGACCATGGGACCAGCCGCTATCAATGATGACCTCACCATGCTCTGGAGCCCGTGCCCTCTGCCCTCCCTGCAAATAGAATGGCCACAGCTCCCCTGGGGGAATCGAGTCACTGTCTAGTTTAAACCTGTTTCTAGGCCAGACATGTGGGTGTGCAGCCCACCCAAAGGCTGGCCGACAGTTGACTTTTAGAAGCAGGTGAAAAATAGGAAGTGATCCCCATCTCCGTCCTGTGGATTCCTCGATCTACAGTGTCCCTGAGTCTGTCCTGAACCTGGGTCTGTCCCTGCTGACCTGTGTCTTCCAGTCTGAAGACAAGAAGCCAGAATCCAGTCTTTGCGTCTTCCTGTCCCCCCACATAGCAAAGTGTCTAGCATGCCACAGTGGCTGGAGAAGGAACAGAACCGGAAGTAACTCGGACTCTTGGAAGTCAGATGCCTGTACTATACAGGACTCAGTTTAGCCAGGACACCTGCGTCCTACTTACTCGCTTCTGGAGGGAGCATAAAAACAGCCGCTGTGTAGACAGCCATGGCTGAACTCAGGTGAGAATGCAGACTCTGTCTAGCTACTAATGTGACCCCCTTCCCAGCTGCTTCATATCACCCCTTCGGAGCCCCAGCCCTCTCGCTAGGCCCCGCCCCTCCGCGGAATGGCTCCGCTAAGCCCCGCCCCTCCCCAGACCGTCCCCTCTAAGCCACGCCCCCTCCGCAGAATGCCCTGGGCTGCCGTCTCAGCACTCCTGGGGCCATTGGTCTTGTAGTTCTCATTAGCATTTTGTCACAGCAGATGTCCGTCAAGTGCCTCTGGGCAAATGTCGGGGATGTCTCCGGGCAGCCTCACCATGACAAGCTTGTTCCTGGGAGATGAAGTGACAGTCTGATGTTATTCAGTTGTGCAGTCTTTCCAAATTTCCGAATCCAAAAATTGTCCTCAAGTCCAGAATCGCCTTGTTTTTCTATGCAAATTTGCGTAAGCAAATTGCTTGACTGGATTCCTCGTGAAGAACTTCAGGTATGGTCTGAACCCATTTTGTGTTAAGCCAGACAGGACCGTAGCTGGGGATCCTCCTGACCCATGGTTGAGTTTATCTCGGCACCTGGCAATGCCTGGCCTACCTACCTTCCTCCTAGGACGCTCACACGCCGTGACTAAAACCTCTGGCCCCTCTTTCCACTCCCTGTGGCTTGTTATGCTATGTGTGCAAAAGAGCTGGTTTTGTGCGATGCCAGATTCCCCACCTGAGGAATGCAGTGCTCTGTTCCTGCAATTATCTTCCGAAGAGAAGAACTATTTGACCTCCGTGGAGAGAGCCAAAGTGACTGACACCCTAACTCTGCACAGACTCCTCCTTTTAAAGCCCCTGACCAGACATGCATACACTGTGTGTCTCATCTCTGAGAGGGGTGCCTCGCTGCAAAGGGAAGCCCAGCCCAGGGCTGTGCCGTGAGGATGGACCAAGGATTCCTTCTGATGCCTCTTGTAGTTGCAAGGCTCGGAGATGTGGGCAAGACCAGGAATGGAGCACCCCCGGGGAGGGTGAGGGGGGCTGGGGAGGAGGGGTGAGCCTTTGAACTGACAAGTTGAAGGAGCGGTGCTGCCCCCTGTCTGCTGTCAAGCAGTAAAAAGAGGAAAGTCACAAACATGAAGTCAGCTTGGTGCCGGTCTCATAGTTGAAGATAGAGTCTCTCCCAGGAGGGGAAGGCAGGGCGAAAGGACCTCAGATCTCAGTGTTAACAGCACTGGTCCCTCATTCTCTGCACACGGCACTCTTGATCCCCATTCTCAAGCTCCCCTTCCTCTTCATACCTGAAAGGAACAGCCATGAGGTCATTTGTCTTGTGTGAGCAAGCCACATTCTATGTGCGGAATGAGGGACAGGGTGGGAACCATTCAGTTGTGGTTCATCATCCAGTCCATCCAGACCAGTTAACCATGAGCGGCAATCTTTAGACACCTTGTGGACACTTTTCCCGGGTGGTCTTTGCGCTCCCTGCCCCTTGTTTATGGAGCTGTAAAAGGGTCCAGAAAGTACAGGCACTTAGTTTATCGTTTGTCATGACACTTCCAAGGAAGGGTGACAAGAAATAGGTCCGGTTTCTGAACCTGATTCCTGTCTGTCCCAAACGTCCAGCTTGAAATGACTTCCTTTGTCCATGAGGTGACTCGCTGGCCTCCCACCCCCTGAGACAGTTTGTGGACAGAGTCAAAGGCTAACCCCCAGGGTAAGATGGCTGTTCTGACCTCCAGGGAGGGCAGAAGGTGGAGGGCTGTTCTGTGCTGTGACAGGTAAAGCAATCAATCCATGCCTACTTGGTGAGACACCAGCAGAAAAGACTAGAGGTCTGTGTTAGCTATCCTTGACTCTGAAGGAGCACCTAACAGAAGCAGCTTAAGGTGGGGAGAGGTTTATCTGGGCTCATGGTACCGGTCACTGTCGGTCTATCATCTTGTGGTGGCTATACTGGCTCCTGTCTGTAGCTATGGGGCACGAGGCTGTTGGAGAGCAAAGAGCTGTATGAAGGATACAGAAACTACACAAAATGACGTGTGAGATAGGAAAGATTGTAAAGAGGGCCAACCTATAACTTTCAGAAGCCGATTCCCTGCCTCGTGCTGGTGACGGAGCTCCACCCAGCAGCCATGATTCCTGCCCTCAAGTTTCCAAAGCCTTCTGAAACACCAGCTGGGGATCAAGTGCTCAAACACATGAGCTTGTGGGGTTATTTTAACACTAAAATTATAACAACATCTAAGCTTTGGGGGGGGTGACTAATTGGTGGGCTGGGGATGTGGCATCTTATGATTCTCATATGGGACCTACAAGACATCCCCCGTGTGTGTGTCTATGCCAAACTCTAAATGCAAGTCTAGTACTCTCCTTGCTCCTCTGTGTCCTTTCTACTGTATTTGCTTTAGTAAGAGCTGCTAACTAACTAACCAACTAACTAACTAACTATGGGGGGGGCAACTAGAGAGCCCTGAATTGTAACTAGTGTCTGACGTGAGGGTAGTCTTGTGGCGCCACCTGCTTATTCTGCCTGGGCAGTGTGTCAGAGCTAAACTGCAGGGACACACCTAGGAGAACAGGATTCTCTGGAACAATCCTGAGACCATGAGATGGGTGGTTTGGGAAAGGAAGTATTGAAAGGATGAGGGGGGAATAGCCCTTGATTTCTGATCAGCCACTAGAGGTCACCGCAGCTGAGAGCAGCAGCTGTTTGGGGACTCATTACTAAGGTTGAAGTCAGCAGTGGAACCCGGCAGGGGTGGTGGGTGGAGAGCCCAGGACTTGGTTCAGTGCTTGGCTTAGGAAATGCAAAACAAGAGAGCAATATACCACCCCCTGGTTATTGTTGTCTGTGAGAGCTAAAAATAAAATCACCGAAACGAAGAGTGAGATCGGCCCGCTGGTGCTGGACCGAGCTCAGACGGATGTCTGTAGGAATGACAGGCTCAGAGCTGCCCACTCGTGGGGACTGTGCCCAGTGGCTGAGAGAGTCTGTTCAGGACCTTTGTTCTCCACAGAGGGAACACAAGTGCTCAGAGACCAAAATGAAGGAAGAGATGACAGCAGAGGGTGGTCTCCAGAGATGGCCTCTTCAAAAGTTTTCTGAAGTAGGAACAGGGAGGGTACAGCATTATGCCTTGGTGACCCCGGGACTGTGGCACTGAGTGCTATGCCGGGAGTGGGGGGAGGTCACATGTTTGGGTTGACATAGGACCCATAGAGTAGCATGGATCTCTCTCTCTCTCTCTCTCTCTCTCTCTCTCTCTCTCTCTCTCTCACACACACACACACACACACACACACACACACACACACACACACACATACACATACACACAATCACAATATAAGTAAGGCCACTCACTGTTTGCACTCTCAGAGAAAGAGACCTGCCAGAGCCCCACTGCCAGAGTCAGGAATGGGGTATCAGTTAAAGCAAGGGTGGTGAGCCCAACTTTATTAATCAATTGAGTTAAAAATCTAATTGGAAAACATATCCAGTCTTTGTTCCCAGTCTGGCGTGCCACTGAAGACACCCCATGGGAGATAATATCATTTATGGTGTGAAGTCTGTTTCTACACTGTTGAAATGACTGTACCTAGTGTGAGCTAGCGTGTGTTATGCGATTGTTCCCAAAGTGACATGACATGAACAGACACATAGTTACCAGAGAGAGGAGAGAGGAGAGAGAGAGAGAGAGAGAGAGAGAGAGAGAGAGAGAGAACCAGCAGCAGGTTTTTCTCTAAAATTCCTTTCCAGGGGAAGGCTACAGGGCGTGGGTGCTCCCAGAAGCTAACCTTACCCAGCTGAGATGAGGGCTTTCCTGCAGTCACATAGATGGTGCCTCCTGACCCATTCTGGTCTTCTGAGGCCTGTGTACATAGACTCTAGCTCCTCCTTCAGGCCATGCGTGGGCAGAGCGGCCTGGACACTCAGGCAGGCAGAGGGTGTGAATCTGCCTAGCCAGGAGGATGACTTACCAAGGGCCGCACCAAGCATGGTGGGGCAGGTGCTTGACCACAGAGGCCAGAAACCCTGGATGCTCGAGTCAAGGGAAATAATGCCGCCCTCCCCGCCCAGTGCAGCTTGGTGAACCAATGAATTTATTGAGAGGTTTTCTCAGGAGTGGGGGTCAGGGACGGAGGAATACGTACATGAAGATAGGTGACTCAAGGACATCTCTGCCACCAGAAAGCTCCTCCCCACGTGGTATGGTCCACAGTTATATCAGTCAATGCTCCCCCCCCCCAACCCCCAGCCTGGGATAGTAGAGCATCCTTTTTACACAGATGGGATTCTGGAGCCCAGAGAAAGGCAGTGGTACGTCCGAGGTCTTAGAGACTTTATATTGTCGTTCATTCTTAGGACCCCAACCCCACACATGCAGCAGGGCTGGGACTAGGGTGGACCTTGCAGGGGTTTCCCCGGGCTGAGGGTGGGCTGAGTACGGGCGTGGGGGGGGGGTCGGTGGAGGAGCGTTTTCCCCAGTAGCTACAAGTACTTTGCTGGTTCACACCTGAAAACACCTCCAGAGCAGTAGCCCTGTGTTCTGAGGCTCCCAGGGGCGTGAAATCAGTCATCCAAGCTCAAGGGAGGGAGAAATTTGGCTCCAGCTCCAGATTTGTTTGTCCAGGAGAAAGGCCACAGCTGCCAGGCAAGGGACACACAGTGGACCCTGGGGGGTAGGGAGCCCAGCCAGGCTCCCTGACCCTGCAGCTGAGAGGGCCACCAGGATGCTATTCTTTCACAGCTAGCACTTTTAGTTCTAGATGCATCCCGTGGATGGTCTCCAGAGTCGAACTGTGGCATCAAAGGGGTGTCCAGATGCTCAGGGCATGGAGAGATCCTGGCGCAGGCAAAAAAATTTTACCTCTCCTCTAGCCCACCACCCAGCAGAGGTAGTGGAAGAGAAAAGTTATCAGGATACGGGGGAAGTGGACCTGTTCAGCAATAGTTCTTTGGGGGCGACCTTGATCTTCTTTGGTAGCAGTTCAGTCCCATAGCAAACACCAAATACGACTCAGCAGCTGCAGACCGGCCTTCGAGGCAGGCAGGCAGACACACACATGAACTGGCAGCTACAGACCAGTCCTTCAGGCAGGCTGACACTAGGCATGAACCAGCAGCTAGCTGTCGCTCAATTTCTGAAGGCTCGACAGCTGGTCTGAGGTGTGGCCTTGGAAGTGGCCAACTGCCGGAGGGACCTCCCCAGCAGTTCTTGAGCGAGCTTCTCTCAGTGGCAGCAAAACGAAGAATTTTTTTTTTTTTTTTTTTTACAACCAACACATGGTCTGGTAGACTCTTCTATATGTTGAGCCTCCAGCTGTTCTTGTACCAGTTGTTCAAGTGCCTGCAATTTTTCTTTTGTCATGTGCTGCTGCTCTTGCCAGAGAGGCTGGTTTGATAACCATTTTAGGGGCAAGGATGTTGGTATGTCAGCAGTAGCCCCTTCCATAAATTTGGAAAGTCAGTCCCTGGGACGTCCTGTCTGTTTTTTTGACCGTGGGCACAGCTTGTGATTGTTCTTGCTCGCCTGCATCAATACCTTCCCCGGGAGTATCTGCCATATCACCTCTAATGTCCTTATTTGCTGTCCCCAAACATTGCAGGAACATTAATTCGAATACCCCATTGTTGTAAAGGATCCCATCCCCATAAGTTTATGGCTGTGTCAGCCACATGAGGTCTCGGCTTCCTTGTTTGCCTTTCTGGTCCCACACGGGGATCATTGGACACGTTGTCTTATTCGCGATAATTTCCCAATTCCTATGAATTGCGTGTAAACCTCCTGACGTGTCCAATCTGGATTCCAAGACTTTCAGGAAAGTGTACTAACATCAGCTCCTGTATCCACCAAACCTTCTATGTCCACAGCATTCATTTGTGCCATTAATTTGGGTCTCTGATCATTGGCCATTGTTTGCCATGTTTCTAGTTTCCCAGTGCTCCCAAAAGCCCCCGTCCTTTCTCCCGGAGCAGCCTTGCCCTTGATGTAAGGAGACAACAGTTGGACAATTCTGTCCCCTGCGTCCACTTGCATCTCCTGTGTCACATACATAAATAATTTTGATTTCTTCCTTGCTATCCCCGTCTACTACTGTACCTGGATGCACAATAAGTCCTTGAGAAGTTAATGCACTTCTTCCCGAGATTGCCCCCACTGTCCCTGAAGGGAAGGGGCTGGGTAACGTGTAACATTCCACTTTGAGGGATAATTTAAGAGGAGTGTCTCTGGCCAGATCCAAAGCTGCACTTCCTTCTGTAGCATGCATGGGATCAGAAATACCTCGTTTTGATTTTCTTGCCTGCTTGATACCTCCTGACTGACCTCGGGGGCTGCTGAGCCCCTCGATTCTTCCCCACCCCCACCTCCGCGGCAAGACGTTACCTTGTATGTCTCTTGGACTGGCAATCCACTGACCAATTTTGTCTTTTCCACAGCGGCTGCAATACCCTGGACTCTGTGGCTCAAAAGTGACCAGAGCCTGCATGTTCTCTTCTCCTATTGCCATATTCTCTAGAGGCAATGCGCCTGTTATTTTTGAGCTTTGAATCTTTTAGTCTTACAGTTTCTTTGGAAATGACCAAAGTCACCACCCTTAAAACCTTGAGCGTTTTGATTCCTGCTGTTTCTAAGCTATGATTTGCCCTATGGTATTTGCTCCTGAGAACCAATACCAGGGAGACCTTATCCACTCATCTATCGGGCTCTATGGGCTTCCAGTGGTCCGAGGGCTCTCTTAGTATTTGGTATTTGCGTTCTCAAACACCAAGATATCTATCAATGACTGACTGGTTTTAGGGTCTGCTATGGCTCTCTTCACAGCCCAACTCAACCTCTGTACGAATTCTGTAAAGGCTCCTCCAGAATCCTGTATTATTTTAGTAAAGGAGGTAGATTCCCTCCCCCCCCCCCCGTTCCCCAATCAAATCCCAAACTCTTAAAGTGGCGACAAGATGTTCAGTTACCCATCATCAAAGCTGACTTACTCCTGTAAGCCGGCATAACGCCCTTCACCGAGCAGCCTGTCTTTAGTAACATTGATTCGCCTTGCTAGATTACATTGTACTAGCTTTGTTGCTTTGTGCCTCCGCCACCACAACCACTGTGATTGTTGTCCGGCTTCTAGAACAGCTGACACCGATCCCTTCCAGGCTTGTGGGATGACCCTACGCTGTGTAGCCCAGTTTTTTTTTTTTTTTTTTTTTTTTTTTTTTTTTTTTTTTTTTTTTTTTTTTTTTTTAGCATTTCTCTGACAAAGGAGGAATGTAAGCCTTACAATACCACAGCCTCTTTTTAAAAATAGTTTAAATCTAACATTTCTATCGGTAGCTAGGAAAATTCATTATAAGCCTGTCTTCCATTGTTAGCAGGCGTATCCTGTACAAAGACTGGGAAGCCTGGTGGTACCTGTGTAGACCCAAGCAAATTCTTTGGTGGTGCGCTCTGCCGCACATTAACCTGTACCGTTTCCTGCTCTTCCAGGCCCCTGGAAGCAGGGCTGGGCGGTCGTTTACCTTCCAGCCTAGTTTGCTTCCCGCTCTCATGGTGCGGTGGCTGCATCCCGGTCTCATTAACCAAGCTTGGACTTTTCTCTCCTCCCAGTGGCCCTTTTTGTTTTCCGGGCACTTCTACCTCTATCCGCAAACTCTCTAAATGCATAGCCAGCTCTGCGAGCCTCTCTAATGAAAGAGAACTGTCGGGTTTCCCATTCGACTTTTCCGAAACCAAGATAACCCCTTCTGGGAGCGGGGCCCTATACAACCCAATGTTAGTAGCCGCCATTTTGCCAATCTCCATAAGCGTACCCCAGGACCTGCAGCCAGCAGGACCCATGCTGAGCCCTCCTGCCTTCCTCCTGGACAGTTCTGGTGGGGGTTTGGTCCAGAGCCTGCACATCCCTCCCTCTGCTCCTTGGTCCCACCAGTCTCATAATGTATTCCTGTGCACCACTCAAGCCTGCACGGGGCGTTGGGGGGGGGGGGGAGGCACAGGCTGCGGGCACCTTCTGCCTCCTGCAGGGTCCCCAGTTGGTGTCTGGTGCACCTGCCTGCCTTGGCCCCTTCTCGAGTGCACCTCTCGGGGTGTGTGCAGAGCAAACAGCCCAATCTCTGATTCACCCAGGGAGGGTTGGCCAGTCTCAGAGTCCAACAGGAGGAAGAAATAATGTCCCTGGTGAAGGTAACCACCTCTGCCAGCTCCCGAGTGACCCCAGACATTTTGATTCCAGAGGATTTGCAACAACGCACAGCCCAGAGCTCAGGTGACGTTTTGGCGCTCTCTCCCCCACCGCCCTTTTCTAACTCTGCTGTGAGTGAACTTGGCTTTACCCTCTCCACAACTCAAATCAAAGCCCTCAGCTCCGTAGCTATGGGATTATTACAAGGGCCGCACCTGATCTGCACAAACCCCTCCCTGCACTTCCCACCGTGTGCCTCACTTGCTCTTTTGATTTGTGTGTGTAATTCACAAGCCTCCCAAGAAAGAGGCTGGGTGTTTCTTACCCCCATTTTACAGATATGAAAGCTGAGGTTGTGAGTAGGTGAGAGTGGCTAAAGTGAGGGCTTGTCCCTGCGTCCCCTCGGGCCAATCTGGTACCCCTATCCTCCTGCTGCTCAGTGATGTCCAAGTCTGAAGACCCCCTTACAGGCGCCCAGAAGGGAACCCTGGTTTGGGAATCAAATAGTGAGATTTAAAAAAAAAGAAAAAGAAAAAAGAGCAGGGGTTTTGTGTGGGAAGAATGTTCTGGGTGGAGAGGAAGCTAGTGCTCCTGTTTCCACAGACTGTGACAGACAGTGGCCAGGACAGGTGATAGGAAGGGCCCGGCCATGATGAGTGTTGTAGGTCACTATCAGGAAACTGGAGTTGAGCATGGGGGCCCTGGAGCACAGAGGGGCTGGAAACTCCACAGGGCAGCGGGGTCAGCCTGTCCTTGAGGGTCCTGGGGCGTGGGGGCGGGGCTTGAAATGCCACGGGGCGGGGTCAGCATGTCCCTCCTGACCCGTGCGTCCAAACTTTACAAAAAGTAAACTACGGTTCAGTTCCTCAGCCACCTGAGCCTCATTTCAAGTGTCCTTAGCCACACGTGTGTCTAGAGGACAGCACACACACACACACAGGACACTGACTCCAACACAGAGAGGGTCGCAGGCGCACTGTGCTAGAGACAGCACTCAAGGCTTGGGTGGGAAACATTTTGGAAGAGAAAGAAGGAAGCCAGTAGGGACGGGCTCCAGTGACTCAGTGAGATTGTCAGTGGCCAGTGCCAGCATGGGGTCTGGTGCTCAGCCAGTGTCCTGAGAAACGGAAGATGATTCCCGAGATATTTCCAGGTGCTCACGCCTCCTCTCAATAGACCCACCGGTTGCTGTCTTCCTCCTCGAATCATGGCTGCCCGAGAGGTCAATAGAATATGACCAAGGGGGCTGTGGGACTGTCAAGGGCGGGTCAGGAAGGCACAGCAGCTTCCTCCTCAGTCTCTTGAACTAGTTTCCCATGGCAGAGGTTGAAGTTGGTGGTTTGGGTCTCTCACCTTTCCTGCTGCGCACATGCGCAGTACTGCCCTCGGAGCACCTCGCACGAGTTGACCTGCTCTCCTGGGGATGTTTCATGTGCTCTTGATGTAGATTTCTCCTGTTGCTCACCGCAGGGCCGTGTAGATGCTGATGGTGACCGGGTGGCGGGTGAGGCTCTTGCCTGTCTATGAGGTTCTCCTGCCTTTCTGTCTTCTGCATTTATCAGTAGGAGGGGAGGGCCGAGGCTCCAACTGTAGTAGAGAATTTGTCCGTTTCTTCTGCAAATCCACCTGGTTTTGCCTCCTACGCGGTATGAGACTCTCACGCCAGGGAACCCAACAGTGTGGATGCTGGGGACGCTATGGCTTTGAGGACTGGCCCATGGAGCCAAAGGTGAACCCTGTTTGTCCATGATCATTTTCCTCACTGTAATGGCTGCTTTGCTTGATGGACCTGCTTCTGCTTGGCTTACTTTTGATTTGTGTGAGCAAAACCGGCTCCTTTCTCCACCCCTTTACCTTTAGCTTGTGTTTCCGTATTGAAAGTCGGCCTTTTTGTACACAACATGTGGTTAGGTCTTATTGCGGTTTAATCCATGGTGCTAGTTTCTGACCTCTGACTAGTACATTTAGGCCACTCCCATTTAAAGAATTTTGAATGACAGGACAAACTGCCCGTAGCTACAGTCCACGTGCACACCGTTTTGAAAGGCAGGACAGGCTCAGAATGACAGAAAGATACACAGGGACCCCATTGGAGGAAGCTGAGTTTTGAAAGTTCCAAAGGCTATGAGGAACCTTTACTGTCGAGTGAACCATAGTCTCTAAGAACCCGGAAGGGCTGTGGGAACCGTCTAAGCTACCAGTTTACATGAAGGAAAGGGTTGCTCTTGTGACTGGAAGCAGTTCTCTATTGTTTTATGAGTTACGAGTTGGGGCAGGGACGGCAGCAGGGAGTGGATCACGATGGTATGAGTTTGGAGAACTCTGAGGGGAGAGTACACAGAAGAGGGTCAGGTGCCCCCGCTAAGTGGGAGGAGTCTGGGACATGCGCTGTGGCCCTGAGAGGCCAAGTGTCTTTGTCCTTCCATGCAGAGAGAGGCATGTTCTTTTACAGGAGGGGGGAGGAGCCGTCCACCTAAGGGCAGGTGAGGCCGCTGTGGGTCCTGTGATGCAGGCCTTACTGGGAGCCGATTGGGCGAGAGTCAGGGTGAGGGCGTGGAGTATGCAGATGGACTGGAAGGGGCTGTGGGGAGAGGGAGAGGGCAGGACAGCCGTGCTTGCTTCCAGACATGGGATGCAGCAGCTTTACGAGGCCCCTAGAATATGTGTCCCTATCCCTCTAGCTCCTCTGCGATGCTTATGATGGCACTGGAGAGGGAGCCTGAGAGCCTGGTCAGGCGGAGGGGACAGCAGGACAGCATGCGGCAATGGGTCCCGGCACGTCTGGGTCTAGGGCGGTGACTCTCAGACCCAGTCTCAGGTGATATCGAGGGACAGAATATCTGATCCTTGTGTGAGCATAGGAATCTCCCATTCTCATCCCCAGACCTTCCCCCCCATGTGTAATGCATATGACAGTGCCTGCTAGTGTCTGACACCAGAGAAACCAACCCAACAGGTAGACGGGGCGTCCCGCCTCTCTTCCCAGAGGACATTGGGGGGCTGCCTGGAGAGTGATGAGGCACCTCCCTTCTCTGATGTGGCGGGGAAACCTTGGGTGAAGTTGTGTGACTCTTGATGGTAGTACACTGGGGACCAGGGCCCACGGACGAGGTCTGGAACTCTGGTTAGCGCTTTATTATGGGGCCCCTGCCCTGGGCAGGAAAGATCATTAGCAGACGTAATAGACATAAGGACGTAACTGCCGAGCTGTGTCCCGGCTGAACCGGAACTCCTGTCCTGCTTGCTGCTTCTCCATTAGCAGTGGTGTTTGCATGCTCGGCCATCCCTTCTGACCCTTCCTGGGTTCTCCCAGGGCTCTGAATGCAGTCTTTTTTATGCAAGGGTCTTGGACACATCTGGGTGTGCACGGCGAAAGCCTACAAACTCTCTCACCTCTACCAGAGATAATAAGGTCAGTAAACAGTAAACTGGGCTGTGAGGCGGGCTCACCAATGGGGAGGCCTGCAGCATTCAGCAGGGACCCAGAAAGGAACCCAGGGTGTGGGTCATGGAGTGGTGTCTAGAAAACACTCACAAACTATCTATGCAGTGTCACTGGATCCTTGAGATGTCCTGTAAGCAGGAGAGGGGGCAGCTGTGGGCCTGCAGCCATCCAAGGGAAGCTGCGGGTAGGGGTGGGGGTCTGTACGCATGCTCAGGGCAGCTAGCTCTTTTTACAGGTCCTTTGTACCCTAGAGCCCGGGCAGGCCATAAGGACAAAGGGTGCCTGGGACACAAGCATGTAGTTTGGAAGTTTGGTGTAAAGAACTAACTTCTACCTTCTCTTTCACTTGCGTGCCATTGGGCTTGGCCATGGGTGGCCCACGGTTGGCACAAATATTTGGAACAGGCGAGTAAAGAAGCTGAAGGTGGGCTCAGAACGTGCTGCCCAGGCCCACGTAACAGATGCCCGAGGAAACACAAGTGTATGTGCGCACGTATAGATTACTGGAGTGAGAGGCTGGGCGTCTGGAGTTTCCAAAGGCTGCAGGTCTTCCCTCTGGGCCTTAAGGGGTGGAGGGGATCTCCCTGAGGGCTCTGAGCTAGAGCAGAACTGGTCCCCTTTTCCCTGCTCCAGCTCCAGAGCTGTCAGCACCACCCCACACCCCCCAGGAGCAGCGTGTCTGGCAGAGGGGCAGCAGCTGGCTGAACAGCTCCTGCAGGAGGCAGGAGACCCGGGAACAATGCCTGGGTGTTGTCCTGCCCTCACCCCGAGAAGTCACTGCAGGGGTGGGGGCAGGGCACTGAGACCAAGACAGCGGACACTACTCAGAGATGCTGAGGCAGCTGAACTGTGGACCAGGGCAGGCTGAGAAGGAAATGCTAACCCTGTGAGTCTGCATGTCCCTGCCTGGGTGTCTGAACTGCATGCTCTCACAGAACTCTCTGTGGATGCTCTAGTTCCGTTATCTCCTAGATGGAGGAGCACGGTGCACCCAGTCTTTCTCCACGGAGCCCGCGGTTGTGCTCAGGATGTTCTGGGAGTAAGTAAACGCCGCTCTCAGCTCTCAGCCGATGCCCCTGGTGGGAAGAAGTGAGCTTCAGATTTCCACTCACATCCTTCTGGAGCATAAAGGGTTAATGGAACGC
>JAPYYD010003772.1:0-13779 GCA_028551405.1 Uromys caudimaculatus | reverse complement strand
TTTCTCCCGGGGCTGCTTGTCTATGGAATCCTAGTGTCCCAGGCAGAAGTTTCCTGCCACAGCCGCCCGCTTTTGGGATCCAGGGGGGTTTCTAGGCCCGCCTACCTCGGTCCCTGTGTCTTGCGGGTTCGGGGCAGTACCTGGTGAGCTGTGGGGCGTGTCTTTGGCCCTCTCCTGGGTCTTGCGATCTCCTGAGAGGGATCTTTGTCCCGGCACTGATTAGCTGTGGGGCCCTGTGGCCCTTCATAGACTTATAAAGAGCAATTCTCAAATTCATTTGGAACAACAAAAATCCAGGATAGCAAAAGCTATTCTTAACAACAAAAGAACTTCTGGGGGAATCAGCATCCCTGACCTCAAGCTGTACTACAGAGCAGTAGTGATAAAAAACTGCATGGTATTGGTACAGTGACAGGCAGGTAGATCAGTGTAATAGAATTGAAGACCCAGAAATGAACCCACACACATATGGTCACTTGATTATCGACAAAGGAGCTAAAACTACTCAGTGGAAAAAAGACAGCATTTTTAACAAATGTTGCTGGCTCAACTAAGGTCTTCATGTAGAAGAATGCAAATTGATCCACTCCTATCTCCTGTACAATGCTCAAGTCCAAGTGGATCAAGGACCTCCACATAAAACCAGATACACTGAATCTAATAGAAGTGAAAGTAGGGAAAAGTCTCAAACACATGGGCACAGGGGAAATGTTTCTGAACAGAACACCTATGGCTTATGCTCTAAGATCAAGAATCGACAAATGGAAACTTATAAAATTGCAAAGCTTCTGTAAGGCAAAGGACACTGTCAATAGGACAAAACGGCAACCAACAGATTGGGAAAAGATCTTTTCCCATCCTACATCTGATAGAGGGCTAATATCCAACATATTCAAAGAACTCAAGAAGTTAGATTCCAGAGGACCAAATAACCCTATCAAAAAATGGGGAACAGAGCTAAGCAGAGAATTCTCAACTGAGGAAACTCAAATGGCTGAGAAGCACCTAAAGAAATGTTCAACATCTTTAGTTATCAGGAAAATACAAATCAAAACAACCCTGAGATTCACCTCACACCAGTCAGAATGGCTAAGATCAAAAACTCAGGTGACAGCCGATGCTGGCGAGGATATGGAGAAAGAGTTACACTCCTCCATTGCTGGTGGGATTGCAAGCTGGTTCAACCACTCTGGAAATCAGTTTGTCGGACCCTCAGAAAATTGGACATAATACTTCCTGAGGATCCAGCTATATGACTCCTGGGCATATACCTAGAAGATTCTCCAACATCTAATAAGGACACATGCTCCACTATGTTCATAGCAGTCATATTTATAATAGTCAAAAGCTGGAAACAACCCAGATGTCCCTCCAGAGAGGACTGGATACAGAAAATGTGGTACATTTACACAATGGAATACTACACAGTTATTAAAAACAAAGACTTCATGAAATTTGCAGGAGAATGGATGGAACTTGAAAATATCATCCTGAGTGTGGAAACTCAGCCACAAATGTACTCACTGATAAATGGATATTAGCCCAAAAGTTCAGAATACCCATGATTCAATTTACAGCAACTGTTGAAGTGAGTGTCAGGTCCCAGATGGAGGAGTTGGAGAAGGGACTGAAAGAACTGAGGGAGTTTGCAGCCCCATTGGAGGGAGCAACAGTGTCAACTGGTCAGGCCCCCCAGGTGCTCCCAGAGACTGGACTATCAACCAAAGAATGCATATGGAGGGGCCCATGGTGCTGACCACATATGTGGCTAAGGAAGGCCTTGTTGACCATCAGTGGGAGGAGAGGCCCTTGGGTCTGAGAGTGTTAGATGCCCCAGTATAGGGTAATGCCAGAGAGGGAAGATGGGATTTATGCATCAATAAAAACACAATTTACAAGATGCCAATACAATAATTTCAGAGCCAATTGATAATGATAAAAGCTGCCCACCTAGATTGACAAATTATCCCAAAATTCTAACCTTTATGATAACATAACCACTGGTGGCGCTATGCCAGTTCATGTCTGCTGCCATTTTCCTCCTCCTCCCCTCTAGATGTGCTCTCCTGTGCAACTCTTAGCGCCTCATCCCTGTTCCCTCTGCAATCACAGGGCTCCTATTGCCCTAATGTAATGGGACAAGGAAAATCCTGCAACCCCTGTGTCCTCAGGTTCATCTTGGTTATTATCATTGATAGATATTTTTATAAAACTGATGGATTTTCTAGGGGGGAAGGGGAGATATTACCTTGAATTTTCATATTGTTTTAATTTTTGCAATACGATCTCTCTGTGTGGACTTCTTTTGTTTGTTTTGTTTAATATTGACAGAAAGTATTGGAGTGAAAGAGAGGATGTGTGGATCAGATTGGGTCTAGAGGTTGGATATGTGGATCAGATTGGGTCTATAGGTTGGATATAGCTTAGGTAGAATGAAGGGTGATTAACACACCCTCATTGAAACTTCGAATTTGGGGGGTATATCTAGGAGTTGTGAGGAGGGGAGAATAAATCAGACTCATCGGTCTAAACCCTGGAGAAAGATACACAGGAACTGGTTGGGTATGTTTTTCAATTCTGATCATAATTTTTTTAATATCATATACATTCTTTTACTTGAGTCTTTTGTTTTTTTCTTTATGTATTGATAATTTCTATTTCGATTTTCTTCTCTTTTTCTTTCTTTGCACTGGTCCAAGTTGAACTTTATAACTGCATATCTGTGGATGGATTAACAATGAAGATTAGAATAATCCATTTTGAATCCAACAACATTGTTAAATATATTGTTATTGAACATGAATCTCTCATGTTCAGTAAGAATATATAAAAAACTTCTAGACATGACAATCCTAGCCTTTCATATCTCTATGAATGCATTAAAAATATAAAATTTAAATATGGCAAATGATACAGATTCTTGTTTACTTAAAATATTGATTGGAAATATGTTTTAAAATTAGCAATAAATTAGGAGATTTTGGTACAAGCTTTTGTTTAATATATATTTAATTTCTTTTGAGTAAATATATAACAGAATTGTTAGTTGGTGTAGTAAATATAGATTTAATTTTGCAGTAATTACAAAACCTATGTCTTTTTAATTTATTCTTTTTTATTATTAGAGAGTTTTATTGTAAATCTGGGCTTTTAAATTGAGACATGGGTCACAAAGAGTTCGTAGTCACAATTTGTTTTTTTCTCATTTTAAAAATGTTTTATTTAATTGTGATAAGGATGCTAAGGTGTAGCTCTCCATAATTGATGGTTTCTGGTGGGGGTGCAGTTGGAGAAGGACTCAATTTTCTTTAAGGGGTTGGCCACCTGGAATTTAACCATGCTCTAGTGAGTATATGGGCAACACAAACTGGATCTTTCTTCTTCTTCTTCTTCGTCTTCGCCTTCGTCTTCGTCTTTGTCTTCGTCTTCGTCTTTGTCTTTGTCTTCGTCTTCGTCTCCTCCTTCTTCTTCATTTTTCTGGATGGGGAGGTCACAAGTGTGTGTGTGTGTGTGTATGAGTCTGGGAAGACTTGGAAGTAAATGTGATTGGGGTGCATGATGTGAAATTCCAAAATAATCTACAAATATTATGTTGGAAAAATATTTTTAATTATTACTCAAGAACTGTATACAGTATATTCTGGTCATATTTTTTTCCTCTACCTCAATGCTCCCAGAACCTCCAGTACTTTTTTACACACCCAACTTAACATTCTTTCTACTTTTAAAATCCACCCCCACCACACACACACACACACACACACACACACACACACACACACACACACACACATACACACACACATACACACTTAAAAAACAACCCCTCCACACACACACAAAAAAAACATGGACTGTGATTGATGTTGAATATCTGGTCCTGAGAATGGGGACTTTCCTAGAGTGTGGTTCATATACCCAGTGCCACTTCATTGAAGGAAACTAATCTTCAGTCATCTATCATGAATTGCTTCTTGGCTAGGTGTGGATCTTTGTGCTATTTCCCTCCTCCCATATTAAGACTGTTGTCTGGCTTGAGCTTGTGCTAGCTTTGTGCTTGAGTTCATAGTGTCTGTGAGTTTATCTGTGCCTACTGTGTTTGAAAAGTATTGTTTTCTTATAGTTATCCATTATCATTCTACGTCCTCTTCAGCATAGGTCTTTGAACTTTGAGGGGAGTTGTATGATAGTGACATCCCCATTTAGGGATGAGCACTCCAAATCTCTCCTTTGCAAATTGTCCCATTGTGGGTCCCTGTGTTAATTACAATATCCTGAAAGAAGTAGTTTCTATGATGACTGATACACTGATCTATGGGTATATCAAGATATCAATAGGAGTTGTTTTATTTCTACATTCATTTAGTCAAATAATAGTAGTAGGCTTTCCTCTAGGACCCATAAGCATATTTAGTGTCAGGATTTTAGCCTCAATAACAATATAATCAAAATATATTGTATGCAAAATACAATATTTGGCTTAAATTTTAAAAAGTGGTTTGCCACCCCCATAATATTTGTGGCATTATAATACCAGTGGGCATATATCACCAGGCAGATAATTATCATAGTTTGCAGCATTTTGAGGTTGGTGAGATTAATGCTTAAGTTTCTCTATTGGCAGCATGCGTGGCATGTTCTAAATCTATGAGTGCTTGCTACTGGAGATCAAGCTTCCAGTTGAGTATCAGCTAGATTTCTCCATATTCTGTGTCATAAGTATGCATTGTCTTCAGCAACAGGCTTAATTTCTAATGAGAGATGTAAGAGAAAGTGTACCAAATTCCCTCAAACAACATATATTTATTTTTGTTATTATTATTTTGAAATATTTTTAATCATTGTATTTTATTTATTCACTTATTTTAAATTTAAATTTAAAATTGTATGTGTGAGGATGTTTTGTCTGCCTATGTTTGTGTACCATGTGACTGTTTTGTGCCTGAGGAGGCCAGAAGAATATGTTAGATCTCTTGGAACTGGAATTAAAGATGGTCATGGGCCATTTTATGGGTGCTGGGAATTGAACCAGGGCCCATTGAAATTTCAAGCAGTGTTCTTGACCACTGAGCCATCTCTCCACCCTCTTATAGTTAGTCTTTGAAGAAATTCTTCAAAGATATACAAAATATATTTGGTTGAAAAAAAGAGGTTTTTTTTTTTCCTGGTTATTGATGAAAGAATCTACAACTTGAATGTACCTATAAACTGCTGTTTGTCTTGTATAGGTATTGGTTAAAATTTAGAAATTCATGAGTACTTTGGTCCATCATGGTAATGCCAGAGTTCAGGAAGCTGAGGCTGGAGGGTCAAAAATGTATTGGCAGAGTGATATCCTATTTTACAAAATATTAAAGAGGTTGGGAGTTGGAATAGTGGGTAAGTGCATGGCAGGAGCTTGCATATAAATATATGCTGCACATCTACACACATATGCACCTACTGTACTCTGTCTTTTTATGTACTCTTTGGAAAGTAAAAATTAGACACCTACTGGTGTACATTTTGGAAACAGAGGGAGATGGATCTCCATCTCTGTCAGTTCAAGGACAGCCTAGTCTACATTGTGAGAGCTCCAAGATTATGTAGGCTATGTAGAGAAACCCTGACCAAAAAGAAAAAGAAAAGAAAAGAAAGGGGAAAAAGAAAAGAAATTAGATATTTTCAAAATTTGGAAAAAATCAAACATTGACCAAAAATATGATAACTACTAACTTTAGCAACAGCAGGCACAGATCTTCAATGAACACATGATTAAGAAACATGAAGGCGGCCGGGCAGTGGTGGCGCACGCCTTTAATCCCAGCACTTGGGAGGCAGAGGCAGGTGGATTTCTGAGTTTGAGGCCAGCCTGGTCTACAGAGTGAGTTCCAGGGCAGCCAGAGCTACACAGAGAAACCTTGTCTCAAAGACAAAACAAAACAAAACAAAACACAAAACAAAACAAAACAAAAGAACCCCCAAAAAACAAAAACAAAAAACAAAAAACAAACAAACAAAAACCAAAAAAAGAACCATGAAGGCATAAAGGCATTAACATATAAATGTAGAGCCAGAAATATAATGTATTTAAAAATTGAAAGTGATTGGGCAATAAAATAGAGATGTAACTTATCTTGATGGACAGATTAAAATGATGTTATGAATGGATTAGTAATGAACTGAGGAGAAGTGAGGAGATTTGAAGCAAAATTTCTGTTTCCTATTGTTTTGTGTAATAGCTACATGTGCATGCATGTGAATTTGTGAATGCGTACATGTTTTTATGTGTGTATCACCATGTATCTTACTGCAAGATATGGAGGAGGTATTTATATCCTATATTGTTATAGAATTCCATAGTTGGATTAGTTAAGAATATGCTTTGTATTTTTTGAATCTTTTGTTAATTCTCTGGTCATCATAGAATGATGTCTGTTTGGGTAGATACACTCTCTTGTAAGCCTGACATATTACTTTCTTGTGATTTGAATTAGATCCTGTAGTATTCAATCACTCAGTCACAGTTCTCAGTCATGGACTGTGTCACAGCCAGTCAACTTCAAGAGGTAGCTGAAATGGAAATTTCTGGTTTCTTTGGAGACTCAGTAGTGCCATGTGATGTTTTTCTAGAAGCTGTCTTATGCAAGGATGTTTTGCTCAAGCAGGCACGTGAGAGTGTGTTTTGCTGAGAACAGATATATGGTGTTTCTCTGGAAGCTGTCTTGTGAAAGGGCATATGATATTTTGCTGGAGCAGATACTTGAGAGAACACATGATGTTTGAAAAGGGTATAAGTATAACCCAATATACAGTGGACAATGCTCTGGCATTGGTTCACCTTGCCACTCTCTGCTGGACTTCTTTGGGCTTTGCTGATGCTGGTCGTTACTGATGATGTTGGGGCATTGGTTCACCTTGTCTTCTTCACTGATCATCATCTGTAGAGAGAAATACACCAAAGAACTTCTCATGATATTCCAGTTGCTTCTTACCACTTCTGTAGACTTGGGCTGATTAGCATAGCCTTGAGGTCTCTACTAGAAGGAACTGCTATTGTTGATTCATGAATAATATTTCTGAGTAGATGGAGCTTCCAATGCTGATTTGTGTGAATTGAACTGCTGATATCCTGACAACAAAGATTGGAATCACCCTCTCCCCCAGAAAAACTATTCCTAAACAGGTTACATCCCCTTTTGGCATATTAACCTTTCCTTTCCAGTATCTCTGGTGAGAGTGGGTAGTGCCTAGAAGGGAGGTTAAAGCATTTAAAAAATCTTATTAAAGTAGGTTTTGAAAAATATAAGCCTACAGATGGCCAAGTTCAAAGAAATAGCATTTCCTACTATTCTCATAGTTATGTAAAGAAAATACAGGATTTTTTAACTCTTCAAATATGGAACACATGAAAATCAGAAAGACTTGGACCCACATGGTTGCTTATGTGTACATATATAATTGTATATTTTCTGTGTCTGCTTATTTATTACTGAAAATGGAGAGAATGGATGTGATATACAAACAATATAATACTATGAAATAGAAAATAAGGGTTTTCCTTGGACTCAGGCTTTCACTCATTTCTCCTAAAGGCCACCACAAAGGACATTTTCTAATATTATCCTTCCTTAAATCTTCTACTTACAGCAATAATATATCTGCTTTATATATTATATCCTATTAAATAGCACAGATATATCTGGGTTGTTTTCACTTAAATGTATTTTCCCTAACAACATAAAAAGAAACATTTTCAATGCTGTATTTCACTGTGTTTTGTTTTTTTGTTATAGTTGTATTTATATTTATTTATTAATAAGATTACATTTATTTAGTTTTAGCTTTCCACTACATTTTTTTAGTTGATGAGTGAAAATTGTATATGTTAATGGTGCACATAGAGTGCTTTATACACATAATGTGCTATGATCTAATCAACCTAATTAATGTATCTATAATCTCTAAGACTTATCTATAGATTTAAGAACAGTCATAATCCAGTCATTTAAATTTTTTCTAATCAATGTACATACTTTATCAAGCTCATCTCCTATACAGGAATCCTCAATTATTATCAGTTAAAATCATTTTTTTTGCTACTAAAAATAGTATTCTGATGATCTTTTCCAGAAATGTAAGATTATAATTACTAATCATTAGAGACACCCCTACTGTGGACTGTTATTTCTAAGCATCCAAATTTTCATAGCTATTGTCTTTCCATGATGTTTCATCAACTTAATCTCCCACAATTAATGTTTCAAAGTGCCTGGTTTCATATTATATGTTATCAAAATTTTAATATTTGCAGTCAAAATTATTTGTCTTAATAAACCGGAAGGAAGCGACATCCCTTCCTGTTTCCATTCTTCAACTATCTCTAATTTTCTGACTCTTAACATAGAATAAGACACTGGAGCATGTAATATATTAAGGTTAGTCATAGATTCCAAGTGCTGACTGTATAGTCCCTCCTTGTAGGAAGGAAAGAGGTACTTCTCTGAGCTTGCTTTCAATTTCCATGCTTCAATCCCTCTTTGCTTTAACTCTGCCCACATGCTGGTATGTGGCAGTGTTAATTGGGTCCTCAGCTTTTGGAATCTTATGTGGAATGTTCATCCAACTCATTTACCACAAAATTAAAAAAAATGAAGAGAGTGAACACAGCCATTAGAGTTGTTGTGAATAATTTGAGCTAAATGTAAATGTAGAAAGAAAACAGGAAAACTACTATTAAGTACACCTTGCCCTCCACAATAGAATGTAATACATTTTTACAAGGTTAATTATTCCCACCATCTATCTATCTATTTAAAAGCTGTGCAATTGAAATATGAATATGTCAGATATTTAAATACTAACTTGCTTAAAAATGTATTTTATTAAAATTGCATTATGCATATTTTAAAGTTAAAATTCTGTGCTCTGTAGATAGAGAGGTAAAACTCCCATTTCTTGTCCACTGAATGTGAGGAAAATTGGATTTGTCAGGAAGCTGATTGATACCTCGAAGTGTTGTGTTTTCAGTGACTGGCACTACCGAGTTGCAACCATCTATCATCTAACAGGTAATTAGTCAGATTTCTCATCATGAGCCTTCAATCCTGCTGTTTTATTATTGAAATACCACAAGCCAGTAGGCAATTTGAATGCAGATAAAGTTCTCTGTCATGGTCTTAAGGACAAAGACAACATTTTGCAATTTAGCAGTACTGAGTTTGAATAAAATTCACTGAAATGTAAGTTTGGGTCTTATATGAAAATAAATATGAAAGATTTAATTTGATTCCTCATTTTTTTCTCTTCACAGAGAAAACTGAGAAACTGGCTGTTGATAAAAGCAATCTAGTGTTCTAACATACATTTGCCTTATTATAACATTTTACAAGTCTAATGCTAAGCGACAAATGCAGGCTGCATGAAGAATAAAGTTAGACAAAATAAATAAACTTGGTGGTCTTAGATAACTTTTATCCATTTTCTAAGGTATTTTGAGATGGTGGCAAAAGTAATTTGCAATTTACAATAGCTAACAATATACAATAATATAGAAACTTCACAGTTCAGAGAATTGTTTTATAATAAGAAGTTCATATATTAAAATAATTGAAAACTTTAACAGTGAAAGTGTGTTCATTCTGTCACATTCTTCAGGCTTCTGAAGCTGAATTCAGGCACACTGAGATTCTCCAAGAATACAACTGATGTTAAGCAAATTGATTTTATTAGTTCCACTCCAACAAGAATAGTAACTTTATTCCATCCAGTATTATTTTCTTGGCTTAATTAAAATCATTTACTACCTTTCAGAAAAGTGGATCTCAAAATAAATGTACTTTTCCCAGTTACTCAGAGTAATTACCTGTTGATGAGGTGTAGGTATGTACCATTCTTTAAACTATTTTTATATGTGAAAAATATATTTACATGTTTCCTCAAATAATAATTTTGCTTAGACCATAGCATACTACACATAAACACATATACACTAATACAAATTAGGCAAAGTAATTTTTTTCCTTTTGAGACAGAATTTCACTCAGTAGCTAGGGTGATCTGGAAATCAGTATGTACCTCAGACTGGCCTCAAACTCATGGTTATAATCCTGTCTGCCGGGCATTGGTGGCACACTCCTTTAATCCCAGCACTTGGGAGGCAGAGGCAGGCGGATTTCTGAGTTTGAGGCCAGCCTGGTCTACAGAGGGAGTTCCAGGACAGCCAGGGCTACACAGAGAAACCCTGTCTCGAAAAACAAAAACAAAAACAAAATAATAATCCTGTCTTAGTCCCCTTAGTATTGATATGAAAAGCTTGAACCAGAGTAAAATCTACTTATATTTTATATTTTAATATTTTTGTGTTAAAAATATATTTATTTATTTACCAATCATGGAATTTAAACCTGGTCTTCAATGTATGCAGGGCAAATGTTCTATCATGAAAATGTTTTTTTTTAATTGTTTGGAAATTTCATACATTTCTATAATGCCTTTTGATCTAGTCATCTCTCCAGTCTCTCTTCTCCTGTGCCTTTCCTATTCCTCATCACTGTTGCTTACAGATTTCAAATATTTTGTGTTTAAACCCACTGAATCCACTTTGTGCTACCGTATGTGCACCAGTGTAGGGCAAGCTACTGGATCACAGGCAGCTTCTCAAGGGCCTGCATCCTTGAAGAAAGCTGACTCTCCCTTTCCTAGAATCCTTAAGTTGCCACAAGCTCCTTAGCTGGGGGTAGGACTTTATAACCACTTCTTTCTTCATGTAGTGGTTTTGTCCAGCTTGATCTTGTATAGGTCTTGTGCATAACCTTGAGCTTTATCCTGTTCCATAATGTTTTAATTTCAATTGTCAAGTTATATCAGCTGGGAGGAAATAATGGATCTTACCAGAAGAAAAATTCTTATGTAATTGGCCATGATTTTTATTATTTTATTATTTTATTTTACTTTTGTGACTCTGGAGTAACAAACACATATGCTTTGACAAGTACTTTTTCGCAGAGCTATGCTCCCAGCCTCTAGTCTGACTTTGCAGTACCTGAACTCTATGCCTTGGTTAAGGACGACACCTGCAAATGTTCTAACCTGAAAGCTGTAACCTCAGCCTTGTTTTTTACTGTTAATTTAATTTTATGTTTGTCTTTTTGAGACAGGGTCTTATTTTGTAGCTTAGGTTGGCCCTAGTAGACCACCAGGCTGACCTACAACTCCTGGAGACTTGTTTGTCTCTTCATGCCAAGTTCTGGGATTAAAGGCATGTACCACCACACCCAGCATCAGCCTCAGTTTTTAAAACTAAATCAGACTTTCCATTTGTATGAGTATTAGATGCTTCTTTTACATGTACAGCAATGTTGGGCATAATAGAGCATGTGATAATTGATGTATTTTGTAGATAAGTGCAATACTATAACATTTCTTAAATTGACTTAGAATTGACAGTATACATTTTATAGCATGTTTATTTAAATATACCAACAAACAGAATATTTATATTTATATAGCACAGACTTTGGCTCTATCACTGATGTCTGCTAATTTTATATATAAGGAAATACTAATATATTGTAAACTATGATTGCATATATTAATTTTAAAAAATCATTCAGGTACTGTTATGTGGAGAACAAAGATTTAAGAGGGAACATTATATGAGAAGGCTTATTAAATAAGTGGGACACCTTTCTAGCTGTAGCTCAGAGTATACATAAGTTTCCAGATTTGGATAAGAAAATGACCAATCTTTAGTTCATGTCTCAGCCTTTATCAGAGGAGCTGCTTCCTGCCGCTCTCAGCAGATGATGGTTAATACCAAGATACAAAAGATATCAGAGTGCAAAGAATAAGTGACTATGGAGTGCTTGGCCCTAAACAGGGCATCTATATTACTTCCCACTGACTCCATACCCAGGGAACATCATGGAAGAGATGGTGGAAAGAATATAGGAGCCAGAGGTTATGGAGGAGAACACCACGACTGTTTTCTGGTCATGATGTATTTGAGACTCACTGCAACTGCGCATAAGCACAGGACCTGAATAAAACTGGGTCCTTTAATACTTAATTATGGAAGGAAAAAGGACTCACAATATCACATCTCTCCTAAAAAGCACTGACAGTTAGTGGTGACTGGCAGAAGGGATGACAGTTACTTTCTTCAGTGGTGTAGCTCCTAATGAGCTACTCATACTCATAGACCCATGAATGCACATGCAGGAAACTCTAAATTTATCAAGTTTCTCTCTCATTTTTTGGAAGAAGGGTTTCAGCAGGATAAGTGGAGAATGAGACAGAATAGTAGGGTCTGAAAAGGACTAAAATTCATTATTCATATACATGCATGAAACTGTCAAAGAATAGAAAAATAAAAAAGAAACATCACATCTCTGTTGTCCTACATGATGAAAAGATACTAGTCCCATGAATTCATTCATAAAACAATTACACAATCTTTAGTAAATCAAGCTGAAACTTTAAGTCAGTTTCTAAGCTTTCATTAACCCTTCATCTCATAAACTGGCTTGAACCATAATACCTAAACTCACTGAGAGTTGCTTAAGAATATAAGAGAATGGAAATTTTATATGCTTATAGTGGCTATGACTACACTGTAGCACAATAACACTGACTCAAGAACTTGTGGCAATCTGATGGTTGGAACCAAGCATCCGAATCTGCATTGGTTAGGTGCTGGCAGAACCTCCCAGGGAACAGCCACGCCAGGTTCCTGTCACCAAGCACATCTTGGAAAAAGCTACAGTGTCGGGTTTGGTGTCTGCAGACAGGATGGACCCCGAGGTGGGGCGGTCCCCAGATGGCTCTTCCTTCAGTCTCTGCTCCATTTTTTTGTCCCTGTCTTTCCTTGTAAAGGAACTTTTCTGGGTTAAAAACTTTGAGATGGGTGGATGGCCATAGGAAGAACAATGTTGGCTGGCTGAACCACCCAGAGTTCCCATGGACTAGACCGTCAACCAAGGAAAGCAAAGGGAGGGCTCCAGGGCTCCAGATACATGTAGCAGAGGATGGCCTTGTCTGACATCAATGGGAGGGGAGGCCATTGTTCCTGTGGACATTTGATGCCCTACTGTGGGGGGGATGCTGAAGTGGTGGGATGGGGTGGATAGATGGGTGGGTGTGGCTGGGTGTGGCTGGGGGTGGATGGGTGGATGGGTGGGGGAGCACCCTCACAGAGGCAAAGGGGAGGGGGAGAGGTCAGATGTGGGATGGGGGTTGTGGAGGAATAACTGAGAAGGGGTATATCATTTGAGATGTAAACGAATGGAATGATTAATAAAAAAAGAACTTGTGGCAGATGAAAAACTGAGCACAGAATACTATTTGCTCATTTAATCTCTTTCTTTTCCACCTTTTTTATTTTTGATACTTTATATACATTTCCAATGTTTCCCCTTTTCTGAGTCTCCTCTTTGTATACCCCCCATCCCCTCCCCAACCCGCCTCTAGGAGGGAATTCCACCTCCCACCCCACCCCACCCCGGCCACCCATCCCCATTTTCCCGCCTTGATATTCCCCTTTACTGAGGCCTCTAACATCCTCAGGCCCAAGGCCCTTTCGTCTCTCCCTGATGGCCATCGAGGTCATCCTCTGCCACATATGTGGTCCAAACCATAAGTCCATCAATGTGTATTCTTTGGTTGGTGGTCCGAACTCCAGGAGGACCGGGGGAGGGGGGGGGAGGTCAGGCCCATTGACTCTCTTGCTCCCTCCGTGGGGCTGCAAATTCCCTCAGCTCCTTCAGACCTTCCTCCAACTCCTCCCTCTGGGACCTCACT
>JAPYYD010003771.1:0-13779 GCA_028551405.1 Uromys caudimaculatus | reverse complement strand
TGATGGTGCCGAGTACTCTTGGTTTCTGTTCTTTATGTTCTTACCCTTGCCTTTTGCCATCTTGTTGACTCTGATGTTAGCTGATTTTACTCTGTCTGGTTGTGGCTTCCCCTTCCTGCCGGCCTCTGTGTCAGTACTCCTTGAAGACCAGCTCTCTCTGAGAGGTGTTTAGGTTTGGAGAGCTGTCGCACATGGTCCGCTCTGGGGTGCAGAAAGAAATCAGAAGGATCTTGTCCCCAGCTGTCCCTTGGTTCCTATGCCCTGAAGGCTCTGCAAGGGTCCCTCTTGATCCAGTGAGTATGAACAGAAGTGGTGGTTTTGCCTGTGCTCAAAGGTGTGTCAGCACTTCTGGGATACCTGCTCTCTCCTGGAGCCTTATGGCCCAGGCTGAGGTCTTCAAGCATAGGCCCCTGGTGGCCCAGGCAGAGGTCTCCATCCGCAGATGAAACTGGAAGGTTCAGAAGTTTCCTAGCCCTGGGTTTTCAGGCCCTGGATCCCGGGGATCCGGGCGGGTCTGGGTGAGATGTGTTGCTCCCCTTAACTCCAGTCACGGCTTTTCCAAGTTCCTGGGAGGGAATCTTTCTCCGGAGCTGGTTGGCTATGGATGCCTGGTGGCCCAGGCAGAGGTCTCCACCCACAGTTGAAAACTGGAAGGTTTGAAGTTTTTCTGTCCCCGGGTTCTCAGGCCCTAGATCCCGGAAGATCCGGGCAGGTCTGGGTGAGAGGTGTTGCTTCCCTTAACCCCACTCATGGCTTTTCCAAGCTCCTGGGAGGGTATCTTTCTCCAGAGCTGGTTGACTATGGACTCCCATTTCTACTCTTGATGCAGAGGCATCTGGCACAAACATTTGAGAATCTATAATGTTCAAGGTAAAATTATCAAAGCTTTTAAAACCCCAGGATTTTAACAAATTAGCAACAATAGGAAAAAAGTGGTAAAATCACAAAGGTATAATTTAGCCAGACTATTAGTACTTATGTAAAAGGAAAGAAAGATAATTTGTATGTTTAATTTATGTTTTGGGTATTTGGCTTTATTTTCATGTGGAATGAAAGATTGCAGAAACATCTGGAAATATATGCAAGGCCAGACACTGAGATATATAAGAAGTTTCAAATGCGAAAAAAATCCAACATTGCTTTATCCATCCTTCACAGAAATTCATGGTTCAGCAAGTACTGTAGCAAATACCAAAATGCAGTAAAGTGTCTGGTATCTCAATGATCTCAAGCTATGACCCCTTAGCATTCTGGCTGTGGAAAGAATGATTCATTGAAGAGAATTTTCATCACCTTTGTGACAGAATTGGAATGCTCTTGTCAGAAGGAATGATATCTCTTGAATTTTAAGAATTTATGTTCATGAGGGAATTTTAGATGGGAAAAAAAAATTGAGTTGAATATAAGTCTTGTCAAAAGGAAGAAATAATTATCATGTTGACAATAATATGTGATTATAAACATGGAATAGGGGTTCATAGAGTAAACTTTAGGGTGGATTCAGTTAAACTTATGAATGTATTAAGAAAAGAAAGTTTTCAAACACAGTAAGTCGGTAATGACATTGTTTATAACTTTCATAATGTAGTTCTTGGAGATTCTGATATTTTAAAATGTGAGTTAAACATTTACAACAGATTAAGATCGGAAAACATCATTTTAGGATGGATGTCTAACTTCAGTTGGTTTTGTAAGGAAACAGGCTAGGTGGACAAATAATCGTTATATGTTTTCTGTGTGGCTTGGAAAGTTATAGAAAACATAGTTGAGAGAAGTTATGGAATCACACACACCTAAATTCAAATGAAATCATCAACCCTTATTTTTTGGAGTTCTTTCTTATATAAAGGTTGAGACTAGTTTATGTATTTTGAGATAATGTGGCTCTAGTAACTGATTTCCAGTAAACAGATGTGACGGATACCACACTGCCATTAGAGGCTAAAGCACATAAGGTGATTAGTGCTTTAACCAACTGGCCCAATGCATATGTCTCCAGAGTCATAACCACCCTGTGGGGTATGTTACTTCCCAAAAGTTTCCATGCTAGAGAAGTATCTTAGGGTTTCCATTGCTGTGAAAAGACACCATGACCAAGGCAATTATTTAAAGGACAACATTTAATTGGGACTGGCTTACAATTTCAGAGGTTCAGTCTATTATCATATGACAGGAAGCATGCCAGAATCCAGCCAGATACAGTGCTAGAGAAGGAACTGAGAATTCTGCCTCTTGATCTGAAGGCAACAAGGAGGAATTGGCTCCCCACAAGCAACCAGCAGAAAGGTCTCTTCTACAGTGTGTAGAGCTTGAGCACTAGGAGCCTTGAAAGCCTACACAGTGACACACTTCCTGCAACAAGACCAGATCTATTCCAACAAAGCCACAAATCTTTATTAGTGCCATTTCCCATGGGCTGACCATATTCAAACCACCACAGGAAGTGCCCTGGGTAACTGTTTGATTCTTTCCATAGATGATTAACTTTCCTATGGCAAGAAACTGATGTATAATTGTTAAAAGTGTTAGATATGCTCATAGCTTTTGCCAATATCTGATTTAGATTACCTATAAATCAGAAAGGAAAGACTATATAGCTAAGCCCAAAAAATAGTCAAAGGCAAGTGAGATAGATAGCAAGTCTTCTTATTGTATGGCCTTTAACATGGCATAACTGACTACGTAGATGCATAGATAATTTGGGTAATCACAGTTAATTTCTCCAAGCTCTAAATTTACATTGTAATGACCATTAATTGATGGATGGATTACATGTATTAATTGAGATATTATTAACACTAATAGCATCGAATATTTCTATGGAGTAAAACTACGAGGATTATCCAGAGCATGACAGTGTTGTATGCTCCTGATGTCAGCCCTTGGGTGACAGAAGAAGACCAGGAGTTTCACACGGTTCTGGTTACATACTAAGTTCAGATGAGGCAAGCTTAGACTATATGAGATTTTGTCGGGAAGAACAAAATCTGTCATTTCTCTATCTTTACAAGTGTTATATAATTACATCTAACATTAAGGCAAAAATAGAAATATAATAGCAAATTTCACATTAAGGAGCCTAAGGGGTTAACTCCTGTAGAGGATTCATCTATAAATCAAAGAGATAGTATTAATACAGAAACAATCTAGTTTGAAATAATCTCAAGTATTTCATTTTTCACTTCAGTTTTACAACAGAATTTTCTTAAACTTGTGAGTTATAGAAATGGGGCTGGACAGATAGTTCAGTAGTTAAGAGCACTTACTGTTCTTCCAGAGGATGAAAAAGTTACCAGCATTTGTGAGATTCCTCATGTCCCCATGAGTCACCTGTGTCCTACCAGCTCCAGGTAGACATGATGTATAGGCTTCCATGGGCACCTGCACATGTATGGCATCTAAACACATGGATCATAAACATAAATAAGTAGAAAATACATCTGAAAAGAAGAGTTATAAGAAAAGAACCAGTTTGTTCTCTGTGGATAAATAGATGAAATCTTACGGTTGTGATATGTCCAGAGATCCGGAAGCATGGCACCATTAAGCATCAGGACTACATAATCTGCAGTCTGTAATTTTCCTAAAGAACAAGTCGAATATTATGATAAGAGAAAACTTCTCAATCTACTTATACAACCAGCCACTCTCCTTGAAAGGAAAGATATAAGACAAGCAATCTGTCCTGAAGACAGAATCTACCAGACGCTGAAAAAGAACTGCAATAATACGAAAGTGGGATTCTTCACTTACAGAGGAATAAACCTGCCTTCAGAAGCATGGCCCAGTGTATATCGTTGTCTCTTTCCAAGCCCGATCAGCAATAGCTCTTCCTGTAGGACAGGGACTGGACGATCTGGGGCTAGTAGAGAAAATGAGGCAAAATATTTCACCTGGAAAATAGAACTGGGTGATTCTTTCTGAAGTATATTGAAGAAGTCTATACAGACTGAGTCGGTTGAAATCAGCTCTGTTTTTCTGCTCACAACTTAATTGTCCCAGGAATCAATACAGTTCATCTAGTCTACAAATAGAAAAGAACAAATTCATCTGTGTTGACTCGCTATGAAATTGTTTCCAATGGAGACCCTACCTGGGGATGTGGAAACTGATAGAACAAATCTTTCTGTGCAGGAGGCATAAAAACTAAGTACATACAGGCTTCTATTTGATTTATTAAAAGTATGTGTGTGTGTGTGTGTGTGTGTGTGTGTGTGTGTGTGTGTGTGTGTGTGTATGTTTACACACATGCTAATCTGGAACATGCATGTTCTGGTGCATGTGTGGACATTAGGGAACAACTCGCTAAGGCAATTTGCTCAGTGGGGATAAAGTTCATCCACATCCCACAAACATTTTCTTCCTGTACCTCCTCAAATATAAATGCTAAAGACAAATACTCTTGAATGTTTCTAGCAATAGAAACCTCAAATTTCTTTTGGCATATCAGAATCTTATCATTATTTACTTCTTACCCTTGAGATTATGCACAAGTTTTTCATTTTGCTCTTTTCTTGTGTTTATTTTATAAGTGTTACTTTTTTGATACAAGGTCTCCCTATGTAATATAGTCTGGCAAGAGCTACATTGGGCTTCAAATTCTTTTTTTTATACTCTCTATTTAGGCTCATTCTTCTAAGAATAGAGACAATGAGCAACTACAACTACTTTATAATAGTGTGGTGATTTAATGTAAATGATGACTGTCATTTCCTTGTGTTGAAATATCATTCCTCATGTAATTTTAGTGTCATTTTAGATATTTTTACCCAAACAAGATAGCATTGTAACATGATATAATGTCTGTTGTAATTTAACTGTGTGGAAGCTGGAGGACCTGTCAGTCACAGAATATTTAATCAATGCCATATTCTCTGGAAATAAGCAGGCAGGAATAATAGTGACTAGGAAAATAAGTGAAAAAATTATTGTGGCTCACCTCATACATAGTATCACTGATAATATATTCCTATCTAGAATTCTAGTCATGCTCTACTAACCTTGGGCAATTTATGGATAAATTTGAAAACTTTTAGGAATTTATGAATGAAATTTTACAACTGTGAGAAATGTCTGTGCCATAAACATATTGCATACCAATTGTACATCATGACTTTGAAAATAGGCATCTCCTACTGTGAATTCTAAAGTCTAAACTTATAAAAACAAGCACAAGACTATGCATTTGTCATTCTAAAATTGACATCTATAATCTGCCATGCTATTACTTTAGTAGAGACATGAAGAGATGGATAGTAGATCACTTGTAAAACCTCACATGCTGAGTCAGACAGGATGTTGGAAACCTGTCAGTCCAATGACTTATTTAACAAAGGAAGAGAGAGACACAGTTGCATAAACTACAATTCCCACTGTAAGTGTCTGGCATTGTGCCCTCTAGCATAAATATTTTAATGTCTTAATTCTAGCATCTCTTCTTCCGCATCTCATCTCTTTAATAATACCCATGAAGACCTCTTATGCTATTTTGATTGTAAGTCCATGGAAGCTTCAAGTGAAATTAACTGCTTATGGATTCGATTTCCGGTTTCACAAGTTCAGCAGTGATCTGAGTAAGATCCAGAGAAAATCAGGATAACTCACCTCTTCTGAGCCCTTGCCTATAGTGGAATATGGTCTGTCTTGCTTGGTGCTTATGCACAATTATTCTATCTGGACTACTTTAACTCTGGTTCCCATTTCTAGAATGAAGAAGCTTTAATGAGTTCTTAAAATATCTTCTTTCCATTAAAATCCTTTCTTAGTCCATCCAATCATTCCTTTTAAGATGCTATCTTTGAGTTTTAAAGGCAGCGGACGCTTATTTACTGAAACTGCATTTTTAAAAAAGAATACAGACTGATGCATCAGCTAGGCAAACACATGCCACTGATGCTGTCTGTAATACAGCAGGTTTCCCAGGATAGCAAATTTCCATTTCTACTACTCTGCATATTTCCCTTGGGACCAGCCAAGGAGCTATGCTGTCTTTCAGTGTATGATAGACCTGGATTCTATTTTAGGTGCATAAAACTAAGAAGTATCCTCATGGGAATTGTTGATGCCATTACTGTGCCAGATTCTAAAAGGGAAACAGCACTTGATATCCATCCTTTAAAGACATCTGGGGAATTTATTTTTTAGGGGCAAACACCCTAGCTATGAGAAGTGATTATATCCAGATACAAATACCATTAAAAGAAAATTTATCCAGTAGATTACATACCAAGTCACTTTTCTGGCTTCACATTCCAATTTTAGAATAAATATTTTGTCAGGGAGCTGGGGCTATGAATAACAGTGCCTCTTGCAGCTACCCTGTGTGGTTCTATCTACCTTGACTCACACACTGACCCCGTGCCTGATTAACTTGCATGGTCATTATATTCATTAGGATAACTTGTTCGGATAAAAGAAAAAAAAAAATGGAACTGGTGCGGGCTACAACACCATCTACTTTTCCTATTTGGTCAGATTGTCTTTGCTGCTCATTTTTTTCATTGCCTTGAGTTGAAATGAATCACACTTCCCAAAGGCAAACTTTTCTGAGATCATCTTGGAATACATTGATTAGCTGTTTCAGAGCTGATGGATTCAAGGTTCTTCCTTTATAAACACATTTGCAAACATGCCTTGAGAAACACTTGCTTAAGTACTGGGTAGACTGATTGTGTTTAATCAGAGCTTTAGGGAAGGGTCCACCTGCAACCCCCTGTTGGAACCTATCAGTGTTTCATCTCTGATCTGTTGTGACAGGTGAAGTGCTGCTTCCTTTAGTGACTTCCAAGACCAGGTCAAAGTCATCTCAAACAGTGGTTTGTCAGGGAATACATCAATGTCTCAAAACAACTTAGCTTGTCATGGAATAATACAGTAGTCGAGCTTAAAGGGACTTTGGACACCATCTTCTTTAGCCCATAAGCCAAACCCCCTGTTGATTTAATATACCCACCTTACAAAATAAACATCTCTAGAGTCCATTGGAGAGTAAGGAGTGATGTTGATGGATCTGGGGAAAGGATAGGGGGAGGTGGGTGGCGTCATGAGAGAGTAAATTGTGATTGGGAGGTATTGCTGGAGATAAGAATCTATTTTCAATTTTAAAAAAAAGTTCATCCAACTAGTCTTCAAATCCATAACCTAAGCATGTGCAGTGCGCATGACAGACAGTGTGGTGACTACAGGACAGAGCCTTGTACTAAATGAAGTAACAGCAGTGCTAATCCATAAGAGAACATCGTGAAGCATTTGAAAAAAGTGCTTCCTTATAGACTGATTATATTTTAAGAATATAACTCAGAAATGTAGATGAGATCATTTGCATTAATTTTTAGCACAACAAAAGAAAAACAATGAAAGCCAAACTTCTCTTAAAGAAACACAGTTGTATTAGAATTTGTCTAAAAGCCACATGATATGGTATTGACTCATTTATTCATGATCTCATGCTCAGGAGAAAAATGAGAATCAAGAAACTTTTAGGAACTGTAACTTTGTGGTGCACTACAGAGACTCAAGAAGATGAATTGAATGAATGGCTCAGGAACACCCCGATGTGAACTTCACACACTACCTCACCATAGACAACTTTCAGGAAGTAGAAGTCTGTGGTACAATATGAATGCTGAGATGAACTTGTCCAATTACAAGAAGAGGTTATAATTCAGTTTCATATTTACTGATAAACCCTTATATTGGCTTCTCTGGCATCACATGAAGAGTGAAGACATCAGAGGCTACTTTGGTCTAAAGGTATTTTTATATGTGCTTTTCCAGAAAATAGGGTCAAAGGATTGGCATTTCTAGGTCTTACATCAAACCTTGATATTTATAGTGGTTTTATTCAAAGCCAAATAAGTCCTCAGATTTTTAAGTAAGGTATTCAGACCTTAACTAGATTTGTGTAGTTGTAAAGGAAGGCGACAGAGGAGTATATATGCCTCTTATTGAAGGTTAACAGTATTTAGAAATGCATGACAATTGTAACTGAGATACTTTTTACTCCAATTAATAGAAACAATTCAAGCAAATTATACTCCTAGCTTAAACATTTTGGATGTTTTGCTAATTTATTAGTCATAAAAAATTATTTGAAGGCAATATTGGGTTGCCATCTGAACATTATTCATTCTGGAGTCTTTGTAATGATGTTAATTCTTCTTTCCTTGTCATTAATGGATATTTTATGGCCTCAAACATACAGAAACATCTAAGTGTTAAAGTACTCTGATACCTTTCTTCTCCTTTGTTTGAGGATAACAGACTCTGTCCAAGACATTGAATGTAGAGGTCTACTTTCATCTTCTTGACGTTAACTAGCTTTTTCTAGTTGCAAAGGAGGTTGATAGAAGAGTATATGGCACTATTGAAGGTTGAAATATATGATGCTTGAGAGTGGATGGGAGCTGATTCACATTGCCATATCTTCTACAGGAAGGATGTCAACCAAGTCAGAAATGTTCATGACCAGGTTTGAAAAATGAATAGTTTGGGAGTTCCCCTGCATTTTAAACAGATTGCTCCATCGTGCAAGAATTTTAGTGAAAAAATGTTGGGTTTACAGCTTCCCAAGCCTTCAGAGCGTGTTCTGTTATACTACCATTCAACTGCATGCTAGATCATCTTTGGCTCTGCCCCAGTGAAAAACTTCCACCCTTCATTGAAAAGCATCCTTTTAATGGTTTCAAGATAGTTATTGGATTTGCCGAAGAGAGAGTTATGAAGAACTACAGGAACACTGAGGGAAAGGCGATTCTGCTCAGATTCTATTAGAGTTAAAAACACGCTGGGTATCAAAAGGAAATTTATGTAATATATTCCAGCATTGTTGGAGTTAGAGCATCATGTTTTATGCAAGTGGAGGCAGTCAGGGTATGCAGTGTGGGAACTCTGCTACATGCACTGAAGCAAACAATAAAACAGCGAACTGGCAACAGGCAGAAAATAAACCCTGGTTTTTATGTGAAGTGTTCACAATCCCCATTCTATACCAAGCTTCTTAGTGGATCTCAGTAAGAGAGCCTTTAAAAGCCTTTAAAAAAATTCTTCCTATTGTTTACTTAGATGAATTCTGTGAGAGTAACTGGTTTCCTTAAGACTGAATGTTATGTGGTTTAAACAAACAGTAAAGCTCTGAATAAATAAACCAGAAGTGAAGCAGGAGATAAATACAATGCTGTGTCATTAATCTTCTTAAGAAGAAATTAAGACTATTCACAAGAAATGAAATTAAAGAGAAACCCCAACAGACTATGATTTTCAACTGGACGTATATGGTACACAGCAGGGGAAAATGAAAGCAGGCAGAGAAATGATATTCTTAGAAGCATCAAAGAAGTTGTCCTTAAGTCTTAACACCTGTGGCTAAGACAAGGCGATCTAATCTTGGGAACAGCGAGGTAAAATCAAAGACTTCTGTAGAATCTTTCCAGAGTACAGTGAATAAGTTGCCCAAGTGGAACAAGGTTTCAGAATTTCCATCTTCACATGTTTATGTGCTTCTTTCCTGCATGAAAGTATAGATTTCTCTGAACCCCTCAAGTTAAATGTATTTGCAATTTCAGCCTGATTTAAGAGGATGTGTCTGTTGCGGAAAACATAATCAGTTATTAAAATAAACAAACACCACAAGTGAAAATAAGTTACTCATGCAACATTATATCATTGTAAAGGTGGTGATAATTAGTCCTTTGTGTTGGTGCTTCACTAACTTTTGGATTAGTTGATGTATGCAGTATTTTCATTAACTACAAATCAACAGTGTCCTGGTTCCATCTGGGTCTTACAAAGATAGTTATATATTCAACACTGAAATACAAGCTAATTGCAGCATTTAATGTGGAATTTAGTAAGAATATTTAATGTGATACAAAAAGTAACATATTAATTTAAAAATGGAACATATCGAGCAATGCAAAAGGATAGCCATATACTTTTACAACTTTTGTTGTACATATACATGTACAAGTTACGTACAACAGGCATGGAATGTAGAAATAAGTGTATCTGATCCATGGGCGTGAGTGGCTTTCCACATTAGTAATTTTACTAAATTCAAGTCATACCTCACTTAGTCCTCCAAACAACCTTGGTAAAATTGATGATATTCTCCGTGTACTATAGATGATGGGGACAGGCATGGAAACAGGATGTCTCGCTCAAGTTCTTTTAGAGTGTATTTTTGAGTTGGATTTGAATACATAGCTATAAGCATTGTGTTACTATTATCAATATTGCATCAGTATATTTCAAAAGGCAAACCTAATGTTTTTAAAAGTACCACAATACTTTTCTTTTTTCTTATTTCTTTTTATTTATTTATTTATTTATTTATTTACCCCTCCACAACCCCTCCCTCAATTCCCGTATATCTTAACATCTTTAGTCCTACCTGTCAATGGGCAAAAATACAAATAACTTAATGTTGTAAACTGGCAGTCAAGTAGTATTAATTATGGTGTCTAAAGAAGATTTTAATCTTTTAAATCATTTTAAATTATGTTTGTCTGAGTGTGGCTTTGTGCATGTAAATGCAGTGCTCACAGAGACCAGAAGGTGGTGAGAGTCTCTCAAGAAAGAATTACACATAGTTGCGAGCCACCCTACCTAGATGCTGGGAAACAAACTTGAATTCTCTGAAAGAGCACTTCACATTTTTCCATTTTTCACTTTTGAGCCATCTCTCCACTCCCAGGTGTAGCTATCTTTTTTTGTTTGTTTTGTTTTGTTTTGTTTTGTTTTGTTTTGTTTGATATTTACTTTATTTACATTTCAAATGCTTTCCCCCTTTACCTGTCTCCCCTTAGGAAACTCCCTATCCCATCCCCCTTCCAACTACCTCTATGAGGGTGCTCCCCCAACAACGCACCCTCTCCTGTCTTCCCTCCCTAGCATTTCCTTACACTGGGGCATCTAATACCCTCCGGCCCAAGGGCCTTTCCTCCCACTGATGTCCAACAAGGCCCTCCTCTGCCACATATGTAGCCAGCACCATGGGTCCATCCATGTGTATTCCTTGGTTGGTGGTCCAGTCTCCGGGAGCTCTGGGGGGTCTGGCCAGTTGACACTGTTGCTCCCTCCATGGGGCTGCAAACCCGCTCAGCTCCTTCAGTCCTTTTCCAACACCTCCATCTGGGACCCTACGCTCAGTCCAGTGGTTGGCTGTGAACATCTGCCTCTGTATTTGTCAGGTTCTCCTAAGCCTCTCAGGAGACAGCTTATCATGCTTCCATCAGCAAGCACTTCCCAGCATCCACAATAATGTCTGGGTTTGGTGACTGCATATGGGATGTATCCCCAGGTGGGGCAGTCTCTGGATGGCCTTTCCTTCAGTCTTTGCTCCACATTTTCTCTCCATATTTCCTCCTGTGAGTATTTTGTTCACTCTTCTAAAAAACACTGAAGCATCCACATTTTGATCTTGCTTCTTTTTAGGCTTCATATGGTCTGTGAATTGAACCATGGGTATTCCAAAATTTATCAGTGAGTACCTACTGTGTTTATTCTTTTGTGCCTGAGTTACCTCATTCAGGATGATATTTTCAAGTTCCATCCATTTGCCTGCAAATTTCATGAAGTCGTTGTTTTCAATAGCTGAGTAGTATTCCACTGTGTAAAAGTGTAGCTCTCTTGGAGGATTACCTGACATATACACTGTATTACAGCTCTCTGGCACCACTCATTGTGCATGCACTAAATGGGTACCTAGAGCTTAAGAAAATAGAGAAACAGAAAGTTATTTAACCGTGACAGAGTCACATGACTCTTATTTGCGAACTAGGAATCTTCTACTAGTTTTAAAAGTTGTTCATTCTAACTGCAACTGTGGGGTAGATATTGTGCTGAGTATTTTACATGCTTCAATATATACACCACTGTGAGACCCTACCTGCTGTATCACAATTCTTTATTTAATAATTCTTCCAAAATTTTATACAGGAAAAGTTACTAATCTTATGCAAATAATAAAAATTAATGACCAGCAGTTTACAGCAGAGGCTTATTCTGTGTTTAGTCACCTGCTGGTTTCCTTTTGGTTTCTCTGCTCTGAGCATAAAAGTTCATTTGCGGCATGCTCTGGGCAGGTCTATTCTTGCCAGAACTGTAGATTGATCAGGAAGTTAAATGAGCACTTTTTTTGTTTTGTTTTTGTTTGTTTGTTTGTTTGTTTTTTCTGTGCTAGAACTAAAAGTTATATATTCGATGAGACTACAGAAAGGCACACATGTAGGCCTTGGGGGTGAGCTGTATTTTTCTAAACATCTTTAGCCAGAGAACTCTTCAACAGAGTTAGGGAGAAGCTAGGGAGTCGCTATCAAACCAGGTATTTTCCTCAGTATCTGGCTCATTGATTTTGTACAATCCTAAACCTAGGATCTCACTGATGAGGGCTCCTTTTATCAAGATAAAATATCAAGAGGATATCAAGTTCTCACCTAATGACATAACAGTGACTATTCAGAAGGAGCATTGTTGAATTAGCCAAATGTCCAGTGATCCCCTCAAGAGTATTGAGGTTTGTTACACACGCTAACTTCAAGGAAGCCCTTAGGAGGAAACTGCTAAGCTGAAAATCAAGAAGTAGAAATGTTCCATGCTGGATACCTTCCAAATTTCGAAGGTAGGTTACTTAATTAACAACAGTCTTTTATAAGTTTTGCTTGCCTGTGTTTTGCAAACTTCAATTGGTTTAACTGTCAGGCTATTACACAAGGAAGTTAAGAAAGTAAGCCAACCACAAATGGGTGGATTACAATCCCAGAATCTAACAGTGGAGCTGTGAGAAAATGAGCAATGCCTAGATGCTGGATGAAGGAAACTTTTCCCTGTTGTGTTAATGATCAGAACAGGAGTGAACTTCTGCTAGAGAGGGCAGCCACACAGGTAGTAGACATTCCTGGGTGAGTAGTAGCCAGGTACTTCCCAATTAGAGAAAGGACAATTCACTCTCATTACTTTGTTATAGATAGGCATGGTACACCAAATCTCTTTTTTATTTCCTTACTTTTTTTTTTTTTTGAACCATCAAATACTACAGTGTTAGTATTGTTTAATCCCTTATTGCATTTTATCCAGATGGAAACAATCTTCGATATTCCATATTTCATATTTCCTTGAAGAAATGTAATAGCCTGCTTTCAAGTCCATACAACCTCTCAAACAGAACACTTTTAAATTCATCATTATTCATTCACAACTGGGCATGAATTAACTCATCACAGTCATTATTTATCAATGCCAGGACTGCCCAGTGATTTGGAATGTGAGATAAAGAAGATCTTGTGATTGCTTAATGCACAGGCCTAGGGAGTGGGAAATATTGGGCAGGACACTGAGTTTTTCAAAGAGCCACTGTAATGAAAGGGGAAGTTTCATGTGGCTGATGGGGCTAAGAACACTGATATGGTGGTCTCTATAGGATGGGTGGCAACATCTTTACTCCTGCCCATTGGATTACAGTTGTTCAAGCAAGTCTGCTCCCTAAGCATCTATTTATTCTATTATCCCAAAGCAAGGATGGTGTGGTGGTTTGTATATGTTTGGCCCAAGGATTGTCACTATTAAGAGGTGTGCTGTAGGGGGAGATTCCTAATTGTTTTGTTGTGAAAATAAATGTCGGCAGAAGCTAATTGGTGGGCGAAGATATAGAGGCAAGTTTTCTGGGTCCCAGGAGGAGGAGGAGGAGACAAGATTGAGAAGAGTCTTTTGGCCAGGTTAGAGAGCAGAGAAGATGGACATCATGTAGGCCAGATATCTAATAGTTCTGGTGGCAGAGGCTGC
>JAPYYD010003770.1:0-13779 GCA_028551405.1 Uromys caudimaculatus | reverse complement strand
GGGTATCCCTCCAATAACTGGTCCCGTGGGTCGGGGCAATGGGTTCAAGCCAATAGAAAGTCTTTAATAGCTATCTGGTGACTACACTGGGTATTTAAGATTCCGGTGTAGCCCTGAGCCTTTCTCATGGTGAGTTTTTAAGCACAAAACTGATGTTCTGGGTTAACACACTTAAGTTAACAAGAACAGTTAGCTAGAAGTGGAACTACAGAAGCAAAAAGCAAGGTTAGTACATTTACAGACTTTCCCAGAACTATGAACTTTGATGGATTGGATTTTTTTTTTTTTTTTTTTTTTTTTTTTTTTTTTTACTTTTGGCAGGAGTTTTATGGCTTGAATGGCAGTTTCATCATGAAATTAGTTGTGCTAAGGCAAACGTGGGCCTACTAAGGTTATAAGGCCCTGTTAGAGTATTCTTATGAAAACGGACACATAACTAATAGTATAGATGACATTTCCACAAGCAAACCGAAAAGTCTACAGCCAAGTGATTTTCAATAAAATAGCCATCAAAGAAATTCAAATAAAACCACAATAGGCAGAGTTGTGGAATACATACTTAGCATGTGTACAGATCTAGGTTCAGTTTCCAATGCCAAACCAAACCACAATGAGATACCATCTCACCTACTCAGAATGGCTGTTCTAAGAACAAAGAAGAACAAAAACAAAAGCATTTTGGTGAAGACGTTGAGAAAATGGAACTCTCACACCTTGTTGCTGTGAATAAAAATTATGATAGCTGTTGTGGATTATGGCGTTTCCTCAAAGAATAGAGATTCCTCAAAGAACTAAAAATAAGTGATATGACCCAGGTCTCCCACCTCCGGATGTATCTATCCAAATAAAACAAAATTAACAGATTGAAGAGACTCATGTTTATTAGCAGCACTATTCACAATTTGGAACCAACCCAGGTGCCTTCCAACAGATGGCTGGATAAAGATATGTGATACAGATACATAATGAAATATTATTCAGATATTAAATCAATAAAATCTTTTACTTGAAGCAAAATGGAATTGGAGGACATTAGGTTTGGTGATGTAGTTGGCTACTAAACAATTATTATGAAATCTTGTGAAATTATTCTGTTTCTGTTATCTATTCATTTATGTATTTATTACACCCACATCACTGCCCCTTCCCAGTCTCCCCTCACAGAGTCCCTCCCCCTCACTCTCCCTCTTTTCCTCTGAGAGGGTGGAACCCCCCCCCCCAGGTACCTCTCAACTCTGGTGAATCAAGTCTCTGCAGGGTTAGGCACATGCCTCCCACTGAGGCCAGACATATCAGGTGCAACACGGTTTTGAATGCATCTGCACGACACATTTCGGCTGCAGGGAGCACCATCAAGCTGAATAATGCATCTTTGGCTTTCTAGCATAAAGATGGAGTTGCTCCTTCTTGTATGCTTGTCTGCTTTGCCTTTTTCTATACCATATTTGACCTTAAATACAACTTTGGTAAAAATTTCTGGGAACGGGATTGAGGGCATTACTAGAGAAGGAAATGGCTCTGATGTCTATTAGGAACAAACTGCTCTGACCCTGGCCATTCAAGCAGTCAACCCAGGCATAACAGGACAAGGGGTTCTGGATGTGGAGGCTGACTGCCTTAATTGTTCTCTGGGAAATCTTAGCCAACTCATGATGATTGAGTTGTACCAGGAAATATTTGAAGCAGGAAATGGTTTTGAGAAACCTGAAGTTTTAGTACTTAAGAAAAGTAAAGACCCCAAGGGAAAAAAAACACTGGGCCTGGGTCACTAAGGACAGGATGGCCATAGAAAATACAAGGGACAAGATAGAGGAAGTAATAGCTGGGTCTACTGGACTAGTGAGTAATGGGGAGATCTCTAATAATAGAAAGTTTTATCCAGAAATATTATTGGGGAAAACTGGAATATATAAGTATAATAAAAAAGATAAAGAACGGATAGAAGAGTTTAGGCCCCGTGAGGGGGCCATTGGATTAATGAACTGACCTTCCTGGAAAGATTGGAACATGTTGATTTGACCCCCTGGCATCACCTGCCTAAGGAAATTAGGGTACACATTCTAAGAGATAGAATTTGGGCTTGTGAAGGAGCCCTGGGGAAGCTGCAAGGGCAATTAATACTGCATATGGAAAATAATTTAAAAAGCACCATAGAAATAGATATTCAGATGAGCTTAATAAACCAGAGGAAGAGATTCTGCAAATTTAGACAAGCTAAAATATTAACATTACCCTGACCTGCTCAACACCTTTATGTTTTCATGGTATAAATGGTAAAAATGCCATAATCACAAGTTTATACCTGGATGACCTGTGATTTGGAGGTTTCTCTGAGAGTTAAAAGTTAAAGTATATAACTTGCTTTTGTAGACACTGAATTGTGACTTATGTGTGCATTGTGCTTTCTGATGACATAGTTACATGAGTTTCCCCCCCCTAAAAAATAATGGGTTTGTGCCCCGGCCCTCGGGGTGTTCAGCGTGGTCCTGAGGAGGGAACTGACTGATAAAAGAGACAGACACAGAGATACCTGGGAGTAGGTCAGAATCCCTCTAATTGAACTCCAAATTTTAATTTCTTCACCATCAATTTATAATAAAAAAAGATAAAGGAACTTTAAACAATATAGCTAACTTAGACAAAGCAACAGGGATGAGAAAAATCCAAGGAGTTACAGACTCCTAGCCACAAGAACATGGGCATGTTACTAAGGCAACCACCTGTATTCTGCCAGCCACCTAACCTCAAAAGAGTCACCCTGACCTGGGAAAGAATCCGTCTCTTGAGAGACAGAACCTAAACAAAATCCTGAAGCTCAGAAAACAGCACCCTTGGCCTACTGTTATTTCCGAGCCTAACTTTAACACAAAATGGCTTCCCTCAGGCTAATAAGAAGGCTGCAAATTCGTTGGTTCCCGGCAGGTTTGAGGAAAATAATGAAAAGGTTTTTGATTATGTGTTATTGCATAACAAGGAAGTTGGGTTATGACCTCATTAGGGCTGCACATAATTAAATTCAACTGTGACAGGATGTCCCTGCCCCAAAGGTTAACTGGCAACCCAGTTACAACATAGGGCTGTACAAGGCCAGTATTGCCCTTGTCATCAGTCTAGGTCAACATTTTTGAGCTCTGTTGAGGATTAAAGGTCTGCCCAATGCCTTTAAGATGAGTCAGGGAAGCCATAAGAGGCCATATAGAAGGCCAATGTTTTTCAGAGATTATTGTAACATCTGCCCCAGTATCTATAAGGCCCTCAAAACCTTGCCATCTAATTTTAATTTAAGTAGGGGCCTATCTTGAGTAATTTGTTGAATCCAATAAGCATCTGAGGAGCCAAAATGTCCATTGCCCCTCATTTTTTACAGAAACCTTCTATTTGAGCAAGGGGAATCAATAAGAGTTACACAATCCTTTGACCTGATCTAACAGTTACTGGGCCAGAAGTGGAGGAAGCTAATATTTTTATTTCACCTGTATAATCACTATCAATAACCCTTGGAAAAACATTTAGACCTTGGATAGTGGAGCTGGCACGAACAAGGAGGAGGCCAAAGGTACCGGGGGGGGGGGGGGGGCAGTGGGCCAAAAACCCCAGTATGTAGAACTTGTGTGCCTACCTCAGGTGTCAATATTGTGTTGGTGGTGGAACAGAGGTCCAATCCTGCACTGCCGGCAGTGGCACAGGGGAGGGAGGTGATATCTGTGCCTGAGGGTTGACTGTGGGGGGGACAAACCTGATAGCCCCAGGGGTATGTTCTAGGAGCTTTGCAATCCCTAGAAAAATGTCCAGGTTGCTTACAGTTAAAGCAAGTTTTGGGCTGTCCGCCCAGGGTGAAGTTTTTAAGGGCGGCTCCTATGGCGAGCCCGATGGAATGGGCCAAGCCAATACCACACAAAGTCTGATACAATCAGAGATGTCTTTGCCACTATGATGGGGTCGGATAGCAGCCTGGCAGGCAGGGTTTGCATTTTCGAAAGTGAGATGTTTAATAAATTCGCTTTCGTTTTCATCTTTACCCACGAGCCTTTCAGCCATGTCAATGAGGCGGCTAATAAAGCTACTATAAGGTTCATCAGGTCCCTGCCAGATCTTCTCGAGGGAGGTAGTGGCTCACCCCTTAGGGGGGAGCCATTTCCAGGCTTTAATGCCAGCATTCTGGATTTGTGATAAAAGGCCAGAGGGAAATTTTGCCTGTCTCTCATTTGTGTCATAAGGGCTCCGCCCGAGAAGCTTGTCTCTAGTCTAAGTTTTTGAGTTTTTACTTTCGGTATTGTGGGCTGCTGTTTCTCTGCAATTCTCCGCAAAGTCAGTTTTCCATAAGACACAATCACCCCCAAACAGGGTGGCACGGGCAAGAAGGTACCAGTCATTAGGAGTGAGCCAGCGATCACTTAAGGTCTCGACAATTGACACTGTAAAAGGTGCCACCAGCCCATAAAGAGAGACAGTTGTTTTTAATTCTTTTATATGTTTGAATCCAAGGCGGCGATACTGCTGACCATGGACCACTTCCTCAGCCTGTCCTCTACCTTGTTCTCCCTCATCTCTCTCTCCCTCATCTTCCTCCTCTTCCTTGACTCCAGATTCTCCGGAGGCCTCATTGTTATTATCAGGTGCTTCTCCAGCCGGAGAAGGGTTTGTTATATGATCTCCTGAACTGTCAGCCTGGTTTCCCTCCTCAGGGTGGACAGTCTCCCTCTGCCTACTTCACCTAACAGGAAAAGCCAAGAAGACCTGTGTGGATTTATGTTTCACCTTTTTAAGGTGTGGTGGTTTGGGGGAGGCAGCAGATGCAGTTAACTCCAAATCCAGTGCCCGTGGTTCTTTAATTAAGGTAAGGTGTTCTCTCCGTTTCTGGAGAAGGTCTCTTAGGGAGGCAATCTCCTGTGAGAGTGCAACCTTGGCGGAATCAATTGTACTGGAAACGTCAGGTAAGTCAAGGACAGGCGCACAAAATGGAGTATTGTGAATATAAGGGGGAGGTCTAGAGGGGAATGAAGAAAGACGGGGCGGCCAATCGGGATTATGATATTTGGCAGCCTCCTTTTCTAGGGTGGCAGTTTCCTCTGGTGAAAGACCCTCGTCAGGATTACTTTTTGCTGATTTTTTAAAGGCTTTGAGAGAGGGGTAGATATTATGACCGGACTCTCTGGAAGGTCCCTCCTCAAGAGAAGATTTAGAAGTCACGGGGGGAGGGGGGCAGTAGGAACCTCAGTTGTTGGCATGGGAATTGGTACTGAATCACAAACTGAAGGCGGCCTGGAAAGCCGCTGAAGAACTTTCTCACCCTCTTTAACAACATTTTGAATATCAGGAGAATGATTATAAATTTTCGAACATCATGAATAAAATTCCAATAGGAGAATGCCTGAACAGGCACCTTTTCGGGGCCAAATGTTTCATAATAGTCTTGTAAACAATCTCCTACTCTATTCCATCTTTTTTCATTAATAGTACCCTCTTGGGGGAACCACGGACAAACATCTATGAAGTCAAGAAATTTTTTCAGATCTTTCTTTTTCACCCTGGTTCCTCATGTCTTGAGGGACTCCTTGAGACCCTGTAAAAATAATTCATGCTTACTAAATCCTTGTCCCATGATTGCGCCACTCACTTACCTCAATACTGGATCTGTCTCACAGGCAGGTCACTCTGTGGCGATCCCTGGACGGAATCCTCACATTGATTTCACTGAAAAGTGTCTGGCCAGACTTCTGAGAGCGGCGTTCGTCAGATTCCCTGTTCCTCGAGCCCCAAACATTGGCTGCCAATTGCCCTGGCCCGAGGGGTCATCAACCTGGACCTAAGGAGGGGACGGATGAATGAAGAGACAAGAGACACAAGGACCTGGGAGCAAGAAAGAATCTCTCTGATCAAGGTCCAATGCCTTTATTTCTCACACAACTTTTATAGCTTGAGAAGGGGAAATAACTGGGTTGGAGAAATTCCAGTGAGCAACGCAATATTCTGCCAACAGAATACATCTCTATCTTAACTGGCTAACCACAAACTGATCACCTGATTTCGGAGAAACTAAAGCTAACAATTCAGGAAATTGAAGCTTAGGCCCACAGCCATTTTGTCCTAACAACTCAAATTCAGGTTGGCTCCCGACAAATTACATAGTTGTCTGCTCTTGTGTCTTCAGCTCTCAAGCCTAATCCTTCTGCTTTCCCAGCATGGTGGTACTCAATCCTTCTTCTTCCCGTGGTTTCCTTACCTGGGAAATGTAGAGTCCCACCTCTGTCTCTCTGCCCAGTCATTGGCTGCCAACAACTTTTTTACCAGTTAGAACCAGCTGGAAGCAGAAACCCTCAGTGTCTCACACGTGGGATTCTTGTGCAATTTAAGAACCCATAATGCAAACTTTAAACCAAATCCACAACAACCAGATGCTGGCAGGATAAATTGTATTATCATTTCTATAGCCCACAATATTTGCTATCTATATTGTAGGGGAATTTTAATCCAGTAATATGGAGCCATGGATAGGGGGTGTGAAGGTATTCTTAAGAATAACTTTCAGTGCTGAAATTACCTTTGGTAAACATATAGATTAGCCATAAAATTCTATATACTGTGTCTTTGACCTCAAGATTTTAAGAACAGCCTGACCACTTGATTGCTATCTTTCTGCTTCTGTAAACAACACTTGCTTGCTTCCTTCAGATGGCTACAACTGCCTTTCTGTATATGTTACACAATTGCAGTTTTTACTTTAAAATCTGAAGCAAATTGAAGGTTGGGCTCCTCCCCACTATTCTGTATGGAATATCCCTGTCAGTGGAGAATAAAGACTCTATATCATTTGCCTTATTCAGGGCTCTCAGATGCTTTCTTCAGCTATCTCATAACAATGAAAGAAGTCAGAATCCAAAAGACAAATGTTTTATGTTTGTTTTTATAGTTAGAAACTTTTAAAATAGTGATTTCTTAAGATTGGGAAAGCTGGAAAAGGGATTAGAGGAAGGGACTGACTATTGTCTACACAACAGAGATGGAAATAAGAAGTTCTAGTATTCATAGCACAGTGCTGTGACTTCTATTACTAGACTGGTTTTTGTCTGCCTACCCCATAAAAGGCCAATTCTGTCAAAAGACAAAGTATTGAGGCAAGGAAAGTGATTTTATTCAGAAAGACTGGGCCAGTAATGGCCCAGTGCATAAAACTGCTTGCTGCCAGAGTGGGCCCGATGATCTGATTATAATTCCAGGAATACACAAAGTGAGGAGAGAACCAACTTCTGGGAGTTATACTCTGACAGTCACACTCAGGTTTTTTTCTTTTTAAAATTTTATTATTTTATGTGTATGAATGTTTACTTGCATGCGTGTCTGTATACCACATGTGTGTCTGGTGCCCAGAGATGCCAGAAGAGAATATCAGGTTCCCTGTAAGTCAAATTACAAACAGTTGTGAACTACAATGTGAGTGCTGGGAATTGAAGGGGCCTATAAATTCCATTTTGTCTCCACTCAAAAACTAGGCCATAGGTCCTCTGCTTTAGGAGCAGACCATGCAACTAGGCCATAAGCCACCTGCTCCAGCAGCAGACCCCAAAGTCTAGGAACAAAACAATAAAAATCCCCCACCTGAGGAATAGCCTGAAGATAGCCACATGAATGAGAGATATCTTACCTCAGGATAAGTCATCTGTGCTGGGCAGCCTATCCTATGGTTAATCACCTATGACTCAGGAATGCAGTCTATTTAGAAATCCTGGCATGCACCAATGAGGTTTTAGATTATGTAAGCCAATCAAAATTGTACTAATGTCATGGCTTTGGCCCCTACCAACCACATTAGAGGTTACCTAATCCTTCTGGAAAATTCCCCCAACTCCCTATAAGAGATTCCTGAGCATCTTTGTCTGGGTCGCCATCTTGATGCAGTGGTGACCCCTGCCTGCTAGTTGTTTCTGCAGAATAAACACTCTTCGTTTTTCCAGTCTGAGGTCTTCCTTCAGTAATTCCCAAACCCTAACAGGAATCAAACCCATGTCCTCTGGAAGAGTAGCCAATGCTTGTCATCATTGAGCTATCTCCCCGACCTCTACACTCCACACCTGCAATCCTCAGTCTCTCAGGTATTGGAATTACAGGCATGTGTTCCCAGACTGGTATAGGTTTCTTTACAATGAGGGTCATCAGATCATACAATTGATGCATAATGCATCTTTGTCACCTAGTCTTAAGACATTGCAGTTATGTAAATCTCAAGAAATGTAATTTCTTGGGTCTATTTTTATGACTGGTTACACATTACAATAAGTAAGCCAAGCTACACAAGACTCCTTGCTGATTGCCAAACTACCAGTACAGAATGACCACAAATTCTTCACAAGAAACTTCCATAAAGCTTGGTTTCAATAGTCCCCAACAACTTATGTGTGTTAGGATGAACAAGAAGAGAAAATCTTGAAGGTTTTAAACAGTGATAAGCAAGTAAAAATATTAATTACTCTGATAGATCTGTATAGACTGTGAACCTACAAACACCATTCTGTGAAGTAGAAGTTTCTGGTTATTTTAAAACCTCAGATGTGTCATGTGATGTTTTTCTGGAAGCTGTCTTATAAGAAGGTCATGTGATGTTTTTTCTGGAAGCTATCTTGTGAAAGGTCATGTGATACTTTGCTGAAAACAGACACTTGAGAGGGCAGTGATGTTTAGAAAGAATATAAGTAGAACCCCACAGACAGTGAAAGGAAAAAAAATATCATGTACCTTCCCCCAAGACAGCGTCCAGAAAAGCATCACATGACACAACTGAGTTTTTTAAAGAAACCAGAAACTTTCACTTCAATTCTGTGCTTTGTAAGTATGTATAATTGTTTAAAAATTTCAGATAACAAAGACTGGGGCTGACAGGATCTTTTTATTTCTGTTTTCCATCGGCTCAGTAAGTGATCAAGAGTAGGGATCTGCATGTCTCTTTGTACCTAGTGTTTTGATTAAAATGACCTCTCAGTTGTGGGACACTGCTGCCATCAGGTGGTGATAGTCACTTAATGACTTCTGATGTGAAGAAACAAAACTTTTATCAGATTTCACTGACTACCACTTAGAGGTGTGCATGGTGGCACACACCTTTAACCCAAGTGCTTAAGAGGCAGAGGCAAGTAGATTTCTATGAGTTCAAGGCCAGCCTGGTCTACATAGTGAGTTCTAGGACAGTCAGGACTACATAGTGAGACTCTGCCACAAACAAACAAACAAACAAAAGTAAAAACCATGGAGAAGCAAAATAAAACATCAGAATTTCTACTTCCTTTCATTTTTATAAAAAAAATTGTACTGATATTGAATATATCAGTTGTATTCAGAATTCTTCATCCTGAATGAATTCTAGGTCTCTGCTCAGTATCCCCTTCTCAGAGAAAAACTAAAAACACAATGACCAAAGCAACTTGGAGAGGAAAGGGTTTATTTGACTTATGCTTTTATATAACTGTTCATCACTGAAGGAAGTCAGGACAGGAACTCAAACAGAGCAAGAACCTGGAGGCAGGAGCTGATATAGAGGCCCTGGAGGTAGGGTGCTGCTTACTGGCTTGTGTCCCCTGGCTTGCTCAGCCTGCTTTTTTTATAGAACTAGACCCTCCCACATCAATCACTAATTAGGAAAATGCTCTACACACTTGCTAGAAGCTTGAGCTTATGGAGGCATTTCCTTGGTTGAGGTTCCTTCCTCTCCCATGACTCTGCATTGTGTCAAGTGGACTTAAAACCAGCCAGCACCCCCCCCCCCTCCCCCCAAGTCTTTGGGGTCCTGAAGTGAGACTAAAGTTAAAATAGTGGACCAGGGATATACAAATCAAGGTGTGACTCTGTCCACTTCAAATATAATAATATGGACTCATCTCATGCCTACAAATAATACTCCCCAGGGATAGCATTGCTCTCCACACCTAGGGGACAGTTTTAGATTTCTGGAATTCTATTCTGGTTGAGGTAGGGGGAATGGGCAGATTTGCATGAACGACTTTGTCATTTGGTAGGTATGATTTGGGGATACTAAAAACATGATAGAGCAGTTTCACAGTGCAAAACTGTTCCCCAGTCTAAGTACTTATTCTACTACGCTTTGCACATTTGTGGAGGTTAAAGATCTGGTTTTAATCATAACTTTTTTTTTTTGACTTGATTTACATCCAGTGCTTTATTAAAGATAAATACTCTCAGAGAAGAAGTAAACCCACCCCCAAGCCAACAGACAGTGCATGTGTATGCGAGTGATTTGTGAGGTCCCTGATCTGTGCTCTGAGGGGTAGTCAGCCAGACAGGGCCTGGGCTAACCGGTACGGCAGATGAGGGTCCCTGTCCTGGGCGACTCATTGCTCCTGGGTGCCCCAGGAGATGTAGTCTGGCCGTGTGGCCACATGGTACTCATCAATCAGCTGCTGCACAATCTCCCTGGAGGTGTCCATCTCATCAAAATTGTCCTTGAAGATGTCCTCCTTGCCGAACTGCTCCATGAAGGCCTCCTGTTTCCGCAGCTTGTCAAACTGGTGACAGGTCCGTTCAAAAAGCGAGGAGGTACTGGTGTGGTTGGCCATCATGAGCCGGCTGACCCGGTGGGCTGAGGGCAGGTGGTGAGACTTCCTTGACAGGGACACCTGGATGCTGGCTGGGCCCCAGGGGATGAAGTTGACCAATTTCCTTTCCCGGATCCTCTGCAGGCTCTTGTGGACCTGAGTGGGGTCCACCTCTTCCTGGATGATGTTGAGGATGGCGATGTAGTTAGTGGTTGGTGTGACGATCCCGGCCTGTGGACACCATCACGTTCTTGGGCTGTAGCAGGCACCTCATGACATCCAAGACCGTTGTCTTCCTCACACTGGCCACTGACTGGTCCGTGGTGAGGGGGGTATAGCCAGTCATGAGGAAGTGCAGCAGAGGGGTGGGAATGAGCGAGGCGATGAGGCTGATGAGGTCATTGTTCATGTATCCGGGGTAGCGCAGGGTGGTGGTGCTGGCTGACATGATGGTGGACACCAGCTGGTTGATCTGGGAGAAGGATGGGTTCTGGATGTGCAGGCGGTCTGTGGCGATCAGGTTCAGGGCGGTGTTGTCCAGCACCACCACACAGGTGACCCACGCATTCTGGGTCAACCTCTTTAGGGTGAGGGGGGAATTGTAGGGCTGGACCACCATATCACTCATCTCGTCCTGGTTGGGGAACACAGAGTATGTCTGCACTAGTTTTTTGGGGTACCTGTCATTTAGCCGTTCCAAGAGCTAAGAGACCAAGCCAGAGCCTGTCCCCCCAGCAATGGAGTGACACAGTACAAATCCCTCTAGACTGTCACTGCTGTCTGCCTCTCGATCTATGATGTCAAAAATATCCTCGTGGATTTTTTCTCCCTGGGAGAATCCGCTGGTGTGGGGCCCAACACGCTGGCCCAGTTGTTGCCAGCTCCTCCTCCATGCTCAGACAGGTAGAGGTTCTCTGGATTGTAGAGCTTGGCATAGGAGGAGTTGAGAATGGAATGGATCACCCGGGGCTCCAGGTCCAGCAGCACAGCCCGAGGGATGTAATGCTCATCATCTGCCTGGTAGAAAAAGACGTCCTTGCGGTCAGTGCCCTCGGTGGTGAACTTCTCTGGGATGCCCTCGGGACTGATGCCATGCTCAGCACACAGCTGTTTCCAGAACTCGAACCCAATTTGATTGCTGCACTGGCCCAACTGTAGGGTGATGATTTCTCTCGGCATCGCTCCTCAGACAATAGCGTTGCAGTCTCTCCCGCCAGCAACGCCGCCGACCGCCCGCAAGATGCTAATCATAACTTTTTGCTGAGTGTAAATAAAATATTTTTATAGTTTTACTAAATGTTGAATTCTGGAATATATAGAAAAAATAACTCATGGTTCAGGATTTTGCTTAGTTCACATTGATCTGGAAAGTCAGTATTCTGGGCAGGTGTAGTAGTGATTGTTTATAATGTACACCACTGTTATTAGCCTTCAAGAGGGTGAGACTAGAGATAAGAGATTTTGAGGACAGCCTGGGTTTTAAAAACCCCAAAACAAGAAACAACAACAGTAACAACAACAAAATAATTTTTCTGAAGGAAATTCCATCACAGTAGGGAGGGCATGAGGCAGCCGGTCGGTCAGTTACATGGCGAGAGAGAGAGAGAGAGAGAGAGAGAGAGAGAGAGAGAGAGAGAGAGAGAGAGAGAGAGAGAGAGAACGCACAGAGAGAAACAGAGAGAGACAGAGAGAGAGAGAGAGAGAGAGCGCACAGAGAGAAACAGAGAGAGAGAGAGAGAGAGAGAGAGAGAGAGAGAGAGAGAGAGAGAGAGACACTGGTGCTTAGCTTTCCCTTTGTTCCTTTTTTATTTAGTTCGAGAATCCATGGGATGGTGCCGCCTACAGGGTTGATTTTCCCTCCTCTTTTAAACCTGTCTGGAAATACCCTCATAGCCATGCCCCATTTCTTTAAGGTGATTTCAGGTATATTTAAGTTGACAATGAAGATTAATCCGTGTGTGTTTGTCTCTGTCAATCTAAATAAAATGAAAATATAGAATATTTTGATAATGTATTTTATAATACTGACCCAAACAGCTTCCCACCGTCTGAGGCATCTACATTCCAAAAGTAGGACATTGGTTTTCATTTTCCTTAAAGAGAAGACCCACTGAAGTAATTTTCTCAAAACTAAAGAAACCTAAGGTCAATTCAAATTATTCCTTCTAACAACTATTCATGTATACCATTTCCTTTTCTTCCCATGCCTTCAGTCTTCAAATACCTAGAATACTATTCTCATAGATCAATGAAAAATAACCTCTAAAAGAACAACCCTTGGGGCTGGAGAGTTTGTTCAGCAGTAAGAGCACTGGGTGTTCTTCCTGAGGACCTAAGTTCAGTTCCCAGTACCATGTTGGGCAGCTCAAAACTGCCTATAACTCTAGCTCTAGGGAGATCTAACATTCTTTTATGGCCCCCTAATCCAGAGTACTAGGTGTGCAAGTGATTCACAGACATACATGCAGGCAAACACCCATACACATAAAATAAAATAAATTTAAAAAAAAAAAGAGAAAGAGAACGATTATTATTGCCGTATCTTTGGCTTCCTCAGTAGATGTGAAAGTGACCAGGATAATTCCTGTTTATAATAATATTTCAGGTATATGAATTTGATAACAAGAAATTTGAAAAGCTGGAGAGATGGTTCAGTGAGAAGAGCACTTACTACTCTTATAGAGGAACCACGTTCAGTTACCAGCACCATGCTGGACACCTGCCTGTTATTCCAGCCCCAGGGGATCTAATGTCCCCTTCTGCACACCTGTGGCATTAAAGATTCTTAAGCTTGGTCAGAACTCTTTTGCTCTCAGAAACGTTAAGTTTCAAACCTACGACAAATAGCTCAGTTGCCTATTTGACATATTAAAGCAGACATAGCCTCCAGGTTCTCCCAGCATTCCTTAGTCCCTACCTGTTAAAGGGTATGGCTGGCATTGAAGGAATAAGGAATAAGGAAGCTGGCTAAAAATTTTCCATTTGCCTTCTGGCTGACCCAGTTAACAATAGCAAGTGAGTCCCCCAAACCTTAAAGCTCATGGTTGAACTGTATCTGAACTCTATGTACCCATAAATCCTGGGAAATTGTTTTACCCTCCCTTCTGAGAATGTTCCGCTCTGTTCTGCCCGGGTGAACACATCTATACACCTGTTCCTGGGTATATTGATATGCTTTGTCTTTGAAGTTTCTGCTTTGTGGTTTCTGCCTTTAAAAACCCTGCCTACCCCTCCATCG
>JAPYYD010003769.1:0-13780 GCA_028551405.1 Uromys caudimaculatus | reverse complement strand
GATGGATGATGGATGATGGATGATGGATGATGGATGGATGGATGATGGATGATGGATGGATGATGGATGGATGGATGGATGGATGATGGATGGATGATGGATGGATGATGGATGGATGATGGATGATGGATGGATGATGGATAATGGATGATGGATGGATGATGGATGGATGATGGATGGATGATGGATGATGGATGGATGATGGATGGATGATGAATGAATGAAAGGCTGAGTGAAAGTTTCCCCAAACCCTGGCCTTGCCCGTGGTATTTTCAGTAAATTCTCAAATGGATGTAGCACAGAGGACCCAAAACAGCACGGTAGGTTTATCTTTAGCCATTCTCAGTTGTCCTAAGTTGTTTGAAAGGTTGCCCAAGGCCTGAGGGTCTATTTAAAGGGATGGTTTGTGTCCTGGACATTTCCAGAAGACTATGAATTCATTTAACAGATGAAAACCTGACACTTGGTAAGAGGGACAAGGACTCTGCAAGATCACAGGGAGTGTCAGGAGACTCAAGATGAGAAGCCGGCTGGCTTGATCTGGCTGGCTTGTGTCTGACGCTCTTGGCAGGTGCACACAGAGGCTGCTATCCATCATAAAAGTGGTGCCATTGTTCTGATCATGTTGGAATAATAATAGCAAAACAAGGGTCCTGGAGGCCAGCCTGCTGTTAAGGTTTTAATCTGAACTGTGCCAAGGGCTCATGCTATGAACACTGAGTCCCCAGCCTGCAGCTTGATTCTGAAGGCTGTGGAGACTCTGAAGTGGGGCCTAGCTTGCAGAAATAAGCCACTAGAGACAGGCCCATGACGGTTACTTTCCAGATGAGGAGACTGAGCACACACATGCCATGCATTTGCCTCTGGTCACAAGGTGGATAGAGGAAGCAGGGTGGCTTGGCAGTGAAATCAGCAGCATTTGCTGTGACAAACCCACACCTGGGATTTCGCCCACAGTCGCGACCCTAGCTGAGAGAACAATGGACAAGCAGAAGGGCCCTGTCATTCTTTGGACTGCCTTCTTCACACACATACCTCAAAGACAGAACATAGTTTGCCTCTTAGCCCATATGGATGGTTAGACCTCTGTGTGACTAGGACTGGAGAGAAGAAAAACTACAACTCAGGTGGAATCCTGTTTGGGGTTGCATGGGGGATGTGTCATAGAGAGGAGGTATGCACAGACTCAAACCCACTTCCTGAGTTCTCCCTCCTATGGTGGGGCTCTTTGAGGGTCCCTATGTCAGATCTGTTCTCCTGCGGCACCTGGTTTCATGAATAGACATGAAGATGCACTCAGAGCCGAGCTCACCAGGCTCCACCAGACACCGTGTGCCTCTCACTCATAATCGAGTTTTCTCTCTGCCTCAAATGTCACATGGGAGCACTGTGTGGAAAGGAAAGCGACTGGCAGGCAATTCTGTCTCATTGAAAGATGGCCCAGAGTACAGAGGAGTAGACGACCCCTTGACCCACCCCTCCCCCTTCTCCTGCCATCTGCCTGAAATAAAGGCTGTGAGGGAGCAGAGACAAGGAAGGACCATCACACCCTGCCAGACTCTGCCCTCCAGAAGCCCAGCTGAGCCTGGCCAGGGCAGTGTGCCAGCAGAAGACTGTGCTCTTAGAAAGGGGAAATCTCTCAGGAGAAGGACACACTCCAACCCTGACCTGTGAGGCCACAGCTTCTCCACAGTGGCATCTTGGAGACTCTCTGTGCTTCCAAGGGCTCTATGGCACTACCTGAGGTGACATGGGTCTTCGAGTAGAGTATCAGAGAAAGTCGGTAGTGGGGACCAATGTGTGTTTACCGGTGTGTGGGTCCTTCAAGACAGTGGACAGGACACTGGATTCCAGAATCCTCAAGGCTCAGGAATAGGACTTTAGAAAAACTGTTCCTGAGGTGCAGGCTGAGGCCCTGCAGTTGCTCTAGAACCAGTAATTGCTTTCATCCACTGAGCACAGACAGGGGACTGACATCGGACAGCACAGATCTATCTTTCACAGGTCTCAGATCATGGGTGAGGAGCAATGTCTAAGGACAGCCGGGCTAGAGCAGGCAGAGTCAGCATGACTGCACATGGCATGCTGGACCCAGGCTCTCACCGCTGTGCCCTGACAGTTCCCCAGGCTCACTCTGGGCTACCCTGACACCCTCTCCCTCTCCCATCTTCTACAGCATTGGTTCTCGACCTTCCCACTGCTGTGATCTTTCAATATGTTGTGGTGACCCCCAATCATAAAAATTATTTTGTTGCTACTCCATAACTGTAACTTTGCTACTGGTGTAAATCGTAATGTAAATATCTGATAGGCAGATGGTCTCAGGCAACCACTATGGAAGGATTGTTCGACCCGCAAAGAGGTCACAACCCATAGTTCAGAGCCACTCTTTGATGGTGCAGAGACCTCCTGTGTGAAACAGGAACACAAGGGTGAGGTTAAAAGGACACCATAAGTCTGGTCCTTCAAGGCAGACCAGAATAATTTACTTCAGCTACAAGTGTTTGAGAGAACTTTGGCCTGAGGCTAATAATCACCCATGACTTCACAGCAGCCTCTAGCAAAAGAGCTCTGTGCTCTGTGGGAAGCCCAAGCCCAGAGCTCCGTCTCTGCAGACACTGTATTCACTGGCTTTGTAACCTGTCACCCCATGAGGGTGAGTCTGGGAGCTCTGGGAGGTCAAGAGGAAGAACTGAGTAGGGACCCGGTTGGTCGGGATGTGTGTAGTCAAGGGGCACACTGTGAGCAAAAGCACGGAGGTGCCAAAGGAAGCCAGAAGAAGCCCCTGGATTGAAGGACATGGCCAGATAGGCAGGTAGAGGCAGACAATGAGGCTGTGGCCAAGGACAGCATCGGTACACAAAACAACTTTGCACTCTTAGCCCTGAGACAGGAGTTTTGCAGAGGTGTGTCCCCATCCTCTGGGCCATGTAGAAGTTGCTTTGCCAGTCCATAAAGGACCAAAAAGATTTGCTTTCTGCATCAATTACTTTCTCATTGCTACAACAAAAGGCCTGATGAAAATGGCTGTTAGCATTCTTTCTAGGCTAACCACGGGGAAAGGTTTATTTGGACTCATAGTACAAGAGTTCAGTTCATTCTGTTGGGGAAGAAATGGAGGCCATGATGGCTTCAGCTGAGGCTTCCAGAGTGTGAGGCAGGGGTCACATTGTATCCAGAGAGAGGAAGTAGAGAGAGATGAATGCTGGTATTCAACTCAGTTTTCAGGCTGGAACGCAGCCTGAGGCATTGGGCATATCAGTAGGTGATGCCTCTGTGAGAGGGGGACATGGCTGTGGGTTCAGGTTCTGCCCACCAGAAGCCAAGGCAAGCTTGTTCCCTCCCTCTCTATGAAAGGTAGACTAGATTAGACAGCTCTCTGCTGAGAGGCTCAGAACAAGAGTCAAGTATCTTGGTCCTGGCTTTGCCTAGCTGTGTGACCTTAGACAAGTTCCCGTGACTCTCTGAGGGATATTATCCTGGGTTGCAACATGGAGATAATTAGTGTTGCCTCTCAGAGGTCTTCAGTTGGGTTAGATGAGAGGTGCTAGGCCTACATCACAGAGGATAATTAGCTCCCTTTAACAGAAGGGATAATATGTGAGGTCACGGCTGGAGAAACACCATCCCCCAAGCCCGGGGAAGGCCAGAGCCAAGCTCTTTAAATATTTACTTTGCTTTTACACACTGGGATGGCAATGTGGAGCAGAACAGAGAGGAGTAGATTATTGGGAAGAGGACCCTGTGACAACGCACCACTTAGAGGGACATAGCTCTTGAAGAGTAATCAAGTCAAAGTTCCAGAGGTCTTGTTTTCTTGGCATGAATCAATGAGCAAGGCCCTCTGTACCTCGGTTTACCCACCTGTGAAATGGGGCTAATATTAGAACCTTGATCATGGGGTCCTAATAAGGACCTGGGACAGAGCAAGATCATGCGGTGGTCTCATAAAATTAAGTCTGAGCTGGTTTTCTGGTTTTCCTGTACCTGGAAGCTCCTGTGAGGTTTTGTGTAGTGTCACAGAGGACAGTTAGACATTAAAGAAGGGAAATGCGGTGGCTAGATACAAAGCTTGTCTGTAACTGCCCCTTGCTGCCACAGGAAATGCTCAAATATGTTCCATGATACTTGCAGGGAGAGCTAGCCAAAAGTAGGGGAGGGCTAGCAGGAGCCAGGGTTCAGCCCAGCCTGAGAGGAACTGTGTGAGGTCTTCCATGAGGCTCTCTGACTCCTGAGTCCTACCTTGTCGAGCTGTGGCTTTCAAAGCCCCATGGTCAGGCCCCACCTGGCCCTTCGCCCTGTCACCTCTAGGACCCACTCATAATTGCCCCTCCCCCTGCACACAGAACCTCTGATCTTTCCCCAGGTGGTCATTTCACGGAGTAGCCTCCTGTCCTGCCCCTATAGCCTGAGGTTCCTGGCTCTCCAGAGAGCCCTGCCGGCCGCATCCATTTATCGCTACAAGTGCTGTTAATGTCTCTCAGTCCTAGACTGAAAGGAAAACCATCACATCTGGTCTGTGTCGTCCTGTGATTCAGCCTCTCTGAGCCCAAGGTTCAGTCCAAGGATAGAGCCAACAACAGGATTCGTCCCAAGAGCAGAGTCCACCAGTCTTGTATGCTTACAGAACAAGTACCAGGCTGGCATTAGCCAAAGTGATGGCAGGTGATTTCAAAAGGGACATGGGGAAGTAGAAACAGAACAATGGCCACCTTGTCTGGGGTAGGAGCCCCTAGGAAGCAACTGCCCCATCTGTCTGCCCCTGGGACCAGCACTTGCTGCATGCACAATGAATCCTGAGGTCTTGAGCCTGTCTATGGTACATACCAAGTTCCCTTAACATGGCTGACCCTTCGGCAGGCCAAGGACAGCAAAAGAAAGATGGCGCCCCATTAGAAGTACCCTGTGCCCCATTTCTGGGGAATTCCGGTTATCCTTGGAGGAGACAACAACAGAGAGCAAAGTGAACAGGAACCCCTGTTTATATTGAACTTGAGAGCTCAACAGCTTTGGGGCTTTGTCTGCTCCAAAACGTGTACTCTGTGATCAGAGATAAGCCTGCTTCCCTGGCCTCCAGCATGTGCCAGGCACATAGTGGGCACTTGTATGCTTAATAGCTGATCTCCTTATGCCTATTGCCCAGAACCTTATTCTCCTGGAGCACCGAGACTGTGAACCCGAGACACTTGCAGGTATGTCTAACCTTTGACATCGGAACACACTGTTGTCATCTACACACACACACACACACACACGCACACACACACACGCACACGCACACGCACACGCACACGCACATGCACATGCACACAAAACCCCCTCTATGGGTTTGGGGGGACCACATTCATAGCGATCTTTGACTGTATGCAGATAGTGAGCTGCAGGTTGGACACCCCTGAGGCCCAGAGAAGGAAAGCCACTGTCTCCAAACTGCAAAGCAAGGTCCCTGGCCGTTCAGTGCTAGAAATGGTATACCAGCTTACAGCACCAGAAGCTCCGGGCTCCTGCCCACATCCACTTAGCGAGCGCAAGGACTCGGAACAGCGATTTTATTAGAGTGCCGAGATGATTTAGTTTTTTCCTAAACGTAAACGAAAATTAATAACTGAGAAGATCCCCGAATGTTTGTAAATGTATTAAAGCTGAGTTATCAGCACATGAGACACAGCAGCAAAGGCAGGCATTGAGGAGGCTCCTGCCAGACAGTGCATGTACTAAACAGAGCCAGGGCTCAGAGGCTCTGGGGCTGGGACCCTCAAAAAAGGAGCTTCCAAGAACTTCCCAACTCCAACTGACAGCAGGAAGTGCAGAAGATAAAATCCACACTGCCTTCCCAGTCTATCGGCCGTGTGACATTCACTGAAGAACCCCCACTTGCTGTTATTCGAAGGGGACCTGCTAATCACCTGTCAAGAGGACCGTGAAAGGTTCTGAGAAGAAAGAAAATGTCGTAGAGTCAGAAGCATGATTTATAAAGAAAGTATTGTGGTTTTAATCTTGCTTTTCGATAAGTGTGTGTGTGTGTGTGTGTGTGTGTGTGTGTGTGTACATGTATGTGTCTGCATGTGTGTGGGTACACATGTGTGGGAGCTTGGACATGTGTGTGTATTGTGTGTGTGCGTGTGTATGCATGTGTGTACATATATGTGTCTGCATGTGTGTAGATACACATGTATGGGAGCTGGGACATATGTCTGCATGTGCATGTGTGTGCACATGCGTGTGTGTGCACGTGTATATGTGCGTATGTGTCTGCGTGCATGTGTGTGTGCATGTGTATATGTGTGTGTCTGTGTGTGCACATGTGTATGTGCGTATGTGTCTGCGTGCATGTGTGTGTGCATGTGTATATGTGTGTGTGTCTGTGTGTGCACGTGTGTATGTGTGTATATGTCTGCGTGCATGTGTGTGTGCGTGTGTATATGTGTGTGTGTCTGTGTGTGCACGTGTGTATGTGCATACACATGCATGCGACTGGAGAGCACAGCCTAATGTCAGGTGTCCTCAATCTCTGTGATCAGAGTCAGGTCTTCTGTTGCGCTGGAACTTGCACCATCAGCTTGTCTAGCCAACTTGCCCCAGGAATTCTCTTCCAGCCTCCAAAGCACTGGTATTACAGGTGGGCTGTGACATGGAAGGTCACCCATGCCAGGCCAGCTTTCATACACATGCTGGAGATCCGAACTCACGACCTCACGCTTGCATGCCAAGTGCTTTGTTCAGTGGGCCATCTCCCTATCTGCTCAATAAATTTAAGTTCACCTTCAAGCCATGTGGAATGGGTACTCTCATCCCTAAAGGCCGACCTGGTGTCTGCTCCACAAATAGCTGCTGATGTCACTGCCACTGTCTGTCTATGCCACCATCTGTCATGGGACAGAGCCGCTTAACACAGTGGCTTCCCAGCCAGTGTGGCCCTGCCTGTCTCAGCAGTGACCCGTTTGCTTCGCTTTGTGCTTCTGCCCTACTTTCCTTCCTGGCGCTGTGACAAACACCATGAGCAAAAGCAACTCGGGGGAAGAAAGAGTTTATTTGGCTTATATACTTCCAGGTCACAGTCCATCACTTCCAGGTCACTCTCCATCACTGAGAGATATCAGAGCAAGAATCCAAGCAGGAAATTGAAGCAGAAACCATGAAGGGATGCTGTTTGCTGGCTCATTCTCTGACTCACACGCTCCTGCTCAATTAGCTTTTTGAAAGATCCCAAAACCACCACCAAGGGAATGGTGACGCCCACAGTGGGCTGGGTCCTCCTACCTCAGTTAACATTCAGGACCACAAACATACTTGTTGGCCAGTATGATCTGGGCAATCCCTTAATTAAGACTTCCCTCTTATGTGATACTAGGTTGTGTCAAGTTGGCAGTTAAAGCTAAGATGACCCAGCACCTGCTATGCCAAGGAAAGACGCATCGTTGGGGTTCCCCTGGAGAAAGCAGATGTGTTCATAAGTCACCGGACATTCACAAGACCCTGCTAAGCCTCCATAACTGTTCATCTGCCTTCCTGTCTAATATCATAGTCTGTGTCCACATGAGGATCCACGGAGGCTGAGCCCACAGTACTGGGTTCAAATCACACCTCGACTATTTACTCATTCTTTAGCTTTCTCTAGTTCTGTTGGACCACAATTTTCTATTCCCTTGTTTCCCTACCGATTGATTGTGACAGGATCTCATTGTGTAGCCAGGTTGACCTAGAACTTGGCTTGTAGCCCTCACAAAGTGACCTCATACTCTTGGTCCTCCTGCCTCAGCCTCCACTATACTGCGGTTCTAGACATGAACCCCTGTGTCCAGCCCCAGCAGAGAGGAGGAGGCAGAAGTCTTAGTGTGCGTGATGAATTACCACTTGACATGAAACAGACACAACCCAGAACCGATACACAGAAGCAATGCACTCCATGCAGGCTGGGCAGGAGGTGGCAATCAAGGAAGGCTTCTGGGAAGAGGAGGTCAGGACTAAAGCCCTGAGCTCTCCCTCATCATCCAAACCTCTTTCTATCTCATCCAGGATTTGGGGTAAAAGCTAAAACACAACATATTGCATTTTTAAAGCCGACATGTTACTTGGAAGCAGACAGAAGGATCATTACATGGTGGGAATCTCTGTAACTCACTCCCTCTGAAAACACTTTATGCCAGCACTTTTCAGCCTTCCTAATGCTGCAACCCCTTAATACAGTTCCTCATGCTGTGGTGGTGACCCCCAAACCATAAAATTATTTTGTTGCTACCTCATAACTGTACTTTTGCTACTGTTATGAACCATAATGTAAATATCTGATATACGACCCCTGCGGAAGAGTCATCTGAGCTTCCAACGCTGTCACGACCCACAGGTTGAGAACCGCTGCTTTAGATTGCAACTAAAATAAGAGATTCCGCTAATCTCATCGCTCAAAGAATTACTTAGGAATATTTTAATTATAGGTTTTCTGGAACATATGTGTACACACACACAGACGCGCACACACTTAGAGGCTCTCTTGCATTAGGCAGAATCCCTAGGGACATGGCCATGAGAGACCCACTCTACCTGCCAGCCCTCAAGTCCCCAGGGAGGATCCCAGTGAAGCTAGGAGTCTCCAGAAGCCATATCTACCCCTGGAAGAATAGAACTGATGAAAACACACACACTCTTACATATACACACACACATAGACACAAACACAGACACACACAAATACATACATACACACACATAGACACACAGACACACACATATACACAGACACATACACACACACTCTCACATATACACACACACACACTCTCACATATATACACACACACATAGACACAAACACAGGCACACACATATATACATAGACACATAGATACCCAGACACACACATATACACATATACACACACACACATAGACCCAAACACAGACACACACATATATACATAGACACATAGACACCCAGACACACACATATACACAGACACATACACACACACATACACACACACACACACACACACACACACACACACACACACACACACACACACACACCCTGCTTACAATCCTATGAGCCAAGCGGCTGAGTCGGAGGCTGGGTGTCCTTGGGTGGGTGCTGTGCTGCTCAGAATGTAACTCTCCATGGGCATTAGAGGGTTGGCCATATGCTACTGATGTTTCCCAGTGAGAAATGGAGGGAAGAGGAGGGAGAGTGAGAAGCATTTTCTCCTGAGGGCCAAGAAAGGCCTCTGCAGAAATGACATCTAAGTGGAAACAGTCAGAGAATATTTTCAAGCAACATTTTGAGGGGAAAACAAAAACCCACAGCCAGCCAGCTCAATGATACAGGCTGCCCCTTTGCTGCCCTGCCAGCTCCCATCCCATAATATACACAGGGAAATGCATCACATTCTCTTCTTTTGTGAGGTCCCATAAGTGAAATCCATGAAGAAAAAGGCCCCCCTCTCCCTCCTCCCCACCCTCCTCCCTCTTCTCTCCTTCCTCCCCTTCCTCCTTTTCCCCTTCCTCTCTCTCTCTCCCCCTCCCTCCTTCCAAGTTGGTATTTATTTTCAGAACCTCCAAATCTTTCCCAAGCCTGTGACATTTACTCTTTGGAATTAGAGTATTGTCCAATTCTCTTTCCAAAAGCCAGGCTGATGGATAAGATTTCCCCAGGGCTTATGCCTTAACCCACTGGAGGTGACATGCCAGGGGAAGGTCTTGAGTACCAGTATAGCACTGACTATGCCAGCCGGCAATTATTAGACACCTACCATGCAATAGGGGGAAATTACCAGAATCAAGCCTTGTGAGAGTCCTGTGGGGTGGCAGCATGTCTGCCCTAGTTGGATGAAGTAAGCCTCAGAGAGACTCAGGAGTGGACCAGGGATGGCCCATACGGCTCTGACTTGAGGTCCTTCTTTTACCTCTATGCTGCCTTGAAGGTTCCCAAGATCGTGGTGCACTCAAGGCTCTGCAGCATCTGGGCAGAGCAATAACAAGCAGGGGAGAGCGAGTAAACGCAGGGATGAGGTGTGAGCTGCACTTCCCTGTGAAGGGCCACTTCCTGGAGGCAGATGTGTATGGCTGGAGCCAAGGAACAGGGAAGGATGAGCCGATGCAGGGCTGACCTGGCCCTGGTGAGTACAAGTGACAGACTGGCTAAACGTGAATGGAGATGTGTTGGGTCTGTGAGATGGCCCAGCAGATAAAAGTGGAAGAACAGCTGACTCCACAAACTTGGAAGGCTCATCATGGCGGTAGTCTGGGGCTGAGCCAGGTGCTTCTCTCAGAAGTATTCTCATTCAGAGCCATGGCTGAGCCAAGGTTTGGGGCGGTGCCATCCCATTTCCCAGTCGACTGCCCAGACCTTTGCAGGTCTGTCATAGACCTGACCAAGGTGAAGACCAGTCTCCTTCCCCAAGCTCAGTGGCTTCCTTCTGCTGAAGCACCCAAACTATTACTAAACAGAGCTGGCAGGTTCAGAACTGAATACCTGGGAAGAGCAGGGCCAGGTCATGTCCAGATCAGAAGCCAGCAAATGCTTGACTGGACAGGGCAGGGCCGGGACGGAAATGGAGATGGGGTGATATTTATTCATCTGTCCTGAACTATTTGGAAAAGTGGTGTCATGGCGGCCTGTGAATGCTGTGCCTCTGGGTTGGTGTCCTTTCTCTGGATTTCTTGCCCTCAAAGACAAACATCGGTGTGAGCCCCTCACTCTCACCTGGCTCAGGAACTTGTGGCCACAGGGACCACCCCCAGCAGCTCTCTTAGACAAAGGGTAAGAACCCAGCTGCTTGAGGCTCCACCACACAGCAGCCATCTTCAAACAGGAAGGACAGGGCCATGGGGTGGGAGTGGGGTCTGGCAGGTGTTAGGGACACAGCCTGTCTCCTGTGCATTCAGGACTGCATATTTGGTCAAAGGCACCTGGATCCTACTGGATCCTACTGGATCTTACTGGATTCAGTAACGTGGTGTGTAGCTGTTCTCCACTGGCCTTCATTGGTCTGCCCACTGGCTCACACAAATGAACTGAATGCCCAGTAAGTGCTGAGTTTCCTGTGGGGTCTAAGGGCACAGCAGTAAACATGAAAGCTACCACCATAGTCCAGTGGAAGAGACAGATGTCAGCAAGTAGCACTGTATCCCCCCCCACACACACACCTGCTGGACTGCCTGCTCTAGCTGTTCCCTTTGACTAAATCACTCTTGATTGTCTATTACTGCCATTCTTAGGGTTACCATTGCTGTGAGACCATGACCAATGCAAGTTAGGGGGGAGGGTTTCTTCGGCTTACACTTCCACATCAGTGTTCATCACCAAAGGAAGTCAGGACAGGAACTCAAACAGGGCAGGAACCTGGAGGCAGGAGCTGATGCAGAGGCCATGGAGGAGTGCGGCTTGCTGGCTTGTTTCTTGTGGCTTGCTCAGCCTGCTTCCTTAGGAGCCCAGACAGGGATGGTACTCCTCACTATGGGCTGGACCCTCCCTTATGAATCACTAAGTAAGAAAATGCTCTGCAGGCTGGCCTACAGTCTGATCTCATGGAGGCGTTTGCTTAATTAAGGTCCCCCTCACAAATGACTTTAGTTTGTGTCAAGTTGCCATGAAAGTCTCCACAACAATTGTCTATATCTGTAGTTCTATTCGCGTGGCTCTAAGTAGGGAAGATGAAGGCAAGAGTTGACAGAGCCATTGCTCTCTGTGGGTCTCAGGGCTTATATTGTCTCATCTCTATCACCCCTGGGCTAAAACCTCCCACCCTCCACCTTCCCTTGAAATCAGCCAATTAGTTCCGGGGACTGAAAGTCCTGAATTGATAAAGCTACTGCCCAGCACCTTCCTTTCCTCCTCCTCTTCTTCTTCCTCTGCCTCCCTTCTCTTCCTCTTCTTCCTCCCCCTCCCCCTCCTCTCCCCTCCCCTTTCTTCCTCCTCCTCCCTCTTCTCCCTCTCTCTCCTCTCCCTCCTCTTCCGCCTTTTGCAGCACTGAAGACTGAATTCCTGTCTTTACACCTGCCAGCCAAGCACTTTGCCACTGAGTGACAAGCCCTGGCCCTTTGAAGTTCCTCTCTTCTGCTTTGTGCCCTCCTCCTTCCTGGCCCTTTGAGCTAGCCTCAGCCCTGATGCCTCTGCCTCCAGTCCAGCCCCACTGTGGAAGTCAGAACACCCTAGTGCCCAAACATGACCACACCTGAGCACAAGAACTCGCCTGTGTGTAAGGGGAACCTTTGCCCTTGTCTCCTAAGATCAGATCTCGGAGGCTGGAAAGTGCTGAGGGAGAAGGGCTCCAAAGGGCATTCCTAGGGCTCTTTCATGCTTTGAGCTTAAAACATGAGAGTAGGGAAAGAAAAGAGAGGCCGCAGAAATGGAAATGTGTAATGAATGTAGGCGGGAAATGGAGCCGGCGTTTCCTTTCAAGCTGTGTTTTATGTCCTTCAGAAAGGCCCTCTCTTAATGAAAACAGCCCCAGCGCTCTAATTGAAAGGCAGAGACTAGGAGCATCAAGCCCCCAGGAGGGACGCTTCCAGGAGCTGTGCTACCACTCTGAAACATGACCCAGAAGAAGGCCTCACACTGAAAATAGGGGTCCTTGGAAGACCCAGAGGCTCTGCTGGTCACCAACTTGCAGGTTGACCCTGGGGACTTCGTTGAAGAACTTGGAGCTTCTGTTTAGACCTCCCTCCTCCACAGACTCAGTCATCTGCCTCCATGATAGTTCCAGACAGGAAAGACAGAGGCCTAGAAAGGAACTCACAGGACTGATGGACAGTAGGCAGACTTGGCAAGGAGCCAGGTGTCTCCTCCCAATGGACCTGCATCTGGGCTGAGAATCCAGCCAGGTGAGACTCAGGGGTGCTCACCTCAACATGGCCTCAGCACCAGGACAACTCTCCCTTCCTACCTCTAAGGTGGTTTGAGTGGAAGAGACACCCAGCTCTGCTGGAATCTGTGTTCATGTTTCACAGGCTATAGTTCCATGGTCCCCATGCAAATGAGGAAACTAGAACCAGAAGGACATGGACCATGCCCAGGTCACACAGAGGGAGGGTGGCAGAGCCAGGACTTGACCTGAGACCCTTGGTTCAAGTCGGTCTTAACCTGCAGCCTCCTTGCTCTGCAGGCAGACGTTCGTTCATCAGCACAGTTTGGATGCGCTATGCTTAAGTTTCAGGATGTCAAGCACAGCAAAAATTTGAACCCAGGGCCTTCCCACCACAGCTCCACTATTCTCCCCTCTTTTCCAGCCATGGAGACCAGTTATTTGGTTTTAAGGGAAGTGGCATTGTCTTAGTCAGGGCTTCTATTCTTGAGCAAACATCATGACCAAGAATCAAGTTGGGGAGGAAAGGGTTTATTCGGCTTACACTGCCACACTGCTGTTCATCACCAAAGGAAGTCAGGACTGGAACTCAAGCAGGTCAGGAAGCAGGAGCTGATGCAGAGGCCATGGAGGGATGCTGCTTACTGGCTTGCTTGCTTCTCCTGGCTTGCTCAGCTTGCTTTCTTATAGAGCCCAATACTACCAGCCCACAGATGGTACCACCCACAAGGAGCCCTCCCCCCTTGATCACTAACTGAGAAAATGCCTTACCTCTGGATCTCATGGAAGCATGCTCTCAACTGAAACTCCTTTCTCTGTGATAACTTCAGCTTGTGTCAAGTTGACACACAAAACTTGCCAGTACAGGCATTTACTGGGAATTCACTAAGACAAGCCCAGAGTACTTAACCCAGTGTCCCGAGAGGTCCTTCACTGGGGCCAGCCCAACAGAACTAAAGAGAGATTAAATAGCCTGGACAG
>JAPYYD010003768.1:0-13781 GCA_028551405.1 Uromys caudimaculatus | reverse complement strand
ACATGGTATGTACTCACTGATAAGTGGATATTAGCCCAAATGTTCAGAATGCCCAAGTTTCACTTTACAGTAACCGCTGGACTGAGAGTGAGGTCCCAGATGGAGGAGTTGGAGAAGGGACTGAAGGAGCTGAGGGAGTTTGCAGTCCCATGGAGGGAGCAATGGTGTCAACTGGCCCAACCACCCCCCCTCCCCAATCCTCCTGGAGGCTGGACCACCAACCAAAGAATACACTTCGAAGGACCCATGGCTCGGACCACATATGTGGCAGAGGAGGGTCTTTTTGGCCATCAGGGGGAGGAGAGGCCCTTGGGCCTGAGGGTGTTAGAGGCCCCAGTAAAGGGGAATGTCAATGTGGGAATACGGGAGTGGGTGGGCAGGTGGGTGGGAGGGGGAGGGGATAGGAGGTTTCCAAAGAGGAGACCTGGAAAGGGGGAAACATTGGAAATGTAAATATAGTATCATAAAATAAATAAATAGTTAAAAAAAAAATGTGGGCTGGAATAAATCCTTTATCCTTTAAGTTGCTTTTTCTACAGGAATAGAAAAAGTAACTAAGATAATTACATTACTAAACTGTTATTGGTCTGTGCTGATATTCTTTTCCTTCATTGCTCAGTCTTGGTAGGTTTTATGTTTTAGATGGTCCAATTTATTAGCAAATAATTTTATATTGTATTCCTTTATGTTTTTGTTATTGTAACAGTTTAAAATGTCTTCTTTTTCATTTTTGATTTCATGACTCCTCTCTCTGCTTTTGCAAATTAGGCTAGCTAAAAGTTTGCTCACTGTATATCTTGAAAGGACAAGAACTCAATTGTATAAAAAATACCTTATAATTTTACTTTTTCATTATTATACATCTAAAATAATATTTATTTGAAGATGTATATTCTGACTTCCTTAATTTCTATACCACAATAAAAGTGACTTATCCCCTGCCATGGCATCATAACATTATTCTATATAGTTATACATTTGTACTGACAGTAAACTGCCCACTTTCATGTTTTATGCATTTTGTTTAACATCCTGTTGTTTTAGATTGAGGTTCTTCTTTTAGCATTTCTTGTAAGTTAGTAAGTCAAGTTTTACCTCAACCCTTATTTTTCTCTATTTTTCTCCATCATCTTCGAAGGTTAGTTTGTCAAGTCTCAGATTCTTCATTGCCAGTTTTCCTTCTGAGACTTTAAAATAGCACATTAAATCTAAAAGTAATGTTTTCAGCTTGGAGAGGAGTTTGTTTACATGCAACTAATAAATTTTTCTTATTCTTTCAAATTTTCCCTTTGACTTTTGGTAGTTTGACTACAATGTTTCTTCATAGATTCTTGGGTTGTGTTACTCTTGGGATTCCACCAGCTTTTTTGAATCTAGTTGCCTACTTCATCTTAAAAGTTTCCCTCCACTGTGTTTCTTCAAATAAGTTTCCAAAGCTCCTGACCTTTCTTTCTCTGTCTCTCATTTCTTCTAAGGATTCTGTAATACGTGTATTTGCTTTGTTGGCACTATGCCATAAGTCCCCTAGTCTTTCTTCATACTTTCACATTCTCTTTCCATTGGTCCCTCTAGGTAGGTAATTCCAAATCACCTGTGTTTAAACTTACTTATTACCCCCTTTATTTATCGACCTTAATCTTTAGTCACTCTACTGGATTATTGTATTTTTCAGCTCTTCTATTTCTATTTGTTTAATATATTTAATTCTTTATGTTTAATTCATCTTTTGTCTCTATATAATGTTTTTGACTATAGAATATATTTGATAGTAATATTAAATTCCTTACAAGATAAATTCTGCAATTCTGTTTCTCTACAGGCAACTTTTGCTAGTTTATTTTGATCCCCCTTTTCTGTATACTTCCTTGATTCTTAATGTATATCACAATATGTCAGGACTCATAAATTTGAAGGCACAGCAACTTCTCCCAGTCCTTAAGAACTGGTACCATATAAAGGAAGCGCCTCACTAATAAGTCGGGTAGAGATTTGGAGGTCTTCAATACCATCGAGCTTATATGACTTCTCTCCTCCTGTACAAACTGTGCTTTAGACTTTGGCTTCTTCATCAGTAGTTCATAATCACTTGCTCCCCCTGGTGTCTAATTATGACACTACAAATTCTCTACATCTGCAAGGTGACATATTGATCTTCCTTGCTTTCAGTGGTCATCAACTATGAACTTTCTGTCAGTATTTCTGAGTCAATAAAGAATTAAAGAAGACATTATTCCCATGCAAATTCTTTCAAAAATCTGAAGTATTAATCACATTCTCCACTCATCTTCCTTCCTACTGAGTAAGATGACCACTCTCAGGTGTATATGTATGTGTGTGTGTGTGTGTGTGTGTGTGTGTGTGTGTGTGTGTGTGTGTGTATGTGTGTGTGTGTATTCAAATTCAGCTTTTAGATTGTTAGAAAAGTTAAATTCACTTGTAGTAAATGTACTATGATAGGAGATTAAATGGAGTAATTTTGTTTCTATATTTCCCTTCTATTCATGTATTCTTGTGAATTGAAGTTTTCTCACATAACCACGTTGACCTCTGACTCTAGTGCAGAAGGGACATTGAAGGGCTGCAACTATGTTGTAAGCTGGGGATGTTGTATAGGAAGTACTCACTTGGAGTTCTGCTTTGCTCAGTTTATCAGGGACATTAATCTCTCATGCCTCCAGACCCAGCATGTTATGTTAAAATCCTTATGGGTTATACCAATAGCAGTTGACTCCCCAAACTGAGTGCATTGCTTCATCTGGAGGAAAACACGTTTAGTTTCCTTTGACATGTAGATGCCAGGTTGTGCCAGGTTTTGCTTATTCATAGACTTGTAGTCCAAATATACTGCAGTATTATGCTTTTCTAAACCTTAAAGAAACATATCCCAATGCTAACTTCTATAATTTCTAATTTTATGATTTGTTAATGAGTTGAGTATAATTTTGTTTTTCTGGTCCAACTTTCCACAAGTTCCCATTCATCTAATCATGGCTGAGTTACTTTACCTCATTTCCACTTTATTCCTTCACTTTGTTTCTTCACATTAGTAAACATATAGAATCCAGTTTTAAGCTCATGATCTTATAGACAGAGCATAATTGCTTCCTCTGTCTGACTATCACACATCTCTAAACAGAATCCAGTTAACATTTATTAACTAGAACAACTTTGAAACAGGTCAACTTACTACCGTGTATAAGATTCAGTATGGTTGAAATAAAACTGCTTGTCTAGAAATCAACTTAAAGGTGCTCTGCTCAGACCTGAGCATCTTGGGTTCTTGAAAACAGGGCGGGCACCGTTGGTTCCAGAAGGTACACACACTAAACACAACTGAAGAAAACCAAAGGCAGGCAAAAAGAAACACAGCTCACAGTAGGTGTGCCACAAAGACTCAGACTGTGACCCCTCAGTTTTTGCCACTTGCAGGATCCTCCTGTGCCTGTGCCCTTCTCTTCCCTCTGAGCTGCAGTATGATGGCTGACTCTGCTGGATGAGCAGTTAGGCACCTTGAGTTTCATGTTGCTTTATTAGTATTACAAGGGTAGTTATGGCCTCTACTACCAAAATGAGGAAATTTCAAATAAAATCCTTTGGTGGAAGAGAGCAATAAAGCTTCATGGTTTAAAAAGAATATTTACTGGTGGATTCAACAGCATTTATAATTAATTCCCATAAGAAGATTCATGTCAAAGATAGAACAAATGCTCACACATGTAAAATCTGGTCATTGGTGTCTAAAACAAGCCTGGGCTAAGGCCTGGACTTTATTTGGAATGAAACATCACTGTCCAGGGCAAGCTATGGGCAGTTCATGTGGAGCCTACAGGGGAGGCCTTTCTTGATACTGATGGTCACTTGAGTTTAACACTCAAAGTCAAGTGGAGTCCTGGAGAGGTACACGGCAATCAGGAACAAGGCAGTTGGAGAGGGGCTTGGAGGTCTGCTGGGCTATAACATTCAAAGGTACAACATTAACTTCAACAAAAAGAACAGTGTCACTCACTGGTGACAATCCGGACATGCTGCATGCCAAACTCTGGGCTGCTTTTCCCAGACCCTTTGACCACAGGGGTGAGGATATGAGGTGTGCACACAGATGGACAGACCTCCAGGACCTGTGGAGTTTAGGTTTGGGTTGTTTTGTTTCATATTTTCTCCTCCTCCTCTTCCTCCCCCCCCCCTCCTCCCTTTTAAGTTTTAGCAGGAGACATATGCAATGTGTCACTCGGATTCAGATTTTACATCACTCTTTCAAAGGCTACAATACAATACTGATCAATTTCAAGTGGGAAAATGCAAAGTTGTGTTTCCCTTTTATCTGTGAATTCTTAAGAAGCATGTCATTGGTGTACATGCTAAGTGGTCACACTTTCTACTGATTCAGCCTTGTGGCTCTCATGACTTCATTGAACCAGGTACTCAGCTTCTGAGAAGGCAAGAAGTCCTGTGCCCCATGTAGCTTTTGATCCATGAGCATAGTGCCACATCATTAACCCTGTTTAGTGGTGTGGATTTTATACCATCTGTGTATATTTGCAAATATTAAGTTATTACATATTTTAAAATGAACATTTTCATTCTAAATTTTATGTTTACAAATATATTTTTTAAATAAAATTTCAAAATCCAGTTTTAGTACCTACTTAACAACAAACAAACAAATTCTGCTAAATCATTGTTAAAAAACAACAACTTTCATTTATTATTAGTGTATCTTGGATGTACAATATATTGATAACTCATTTAATGCTTGCAAAAAAATTTCTAAATACTGAAAAGAACCCTGTCTTCTGCACACATTATTTACAAAGGAAGTCTAAGAAGCGAACAGCTGAGCAGAAATCAAGATTCAAGTTTAGAGTTCCTCAGTCCATGCTCTTAATGATATTAGTTTTACCACACAGATCTGATACTGTATTATTTGGAACTCTTATGGTTATTAGAGAAAAATGCTTATCAAAAATTGCTAAAAGAAGGGAATTCTGCGGTGATATAACTGTGAGGTATCAAGGCAGCACTGGTGCAGGCTTAGAGATGGTACAACTCAAGGGCGGTAAGATTGTTGCTTGTGCCATCCTGGCTGGACTTCCTTCTCTGTGTTGGCTTTATTGTCCAGGTGTGCCTGTACTCTAGATATGAGCACTGCCTCACTTTATCCTCTGGCTGTTTCTCACATACTCTCAAGTTCATGTTTTCCAAGCAGCTCTAACCTTTAGCTTTAATAGCTTTATTTAGATCCCAGTCTTAATGGGGTCTTGAACTTACTTTCCAATCACTGATACCAAAAGAATCAAAAGAGTTGATCGACTTATGCCTACATAGCATGCTTCATCTCTGTAGAGTATGGGATTTTTCCCAAAGGGCAGAGTTGCCACTTCAAAATTGTTAGCACTTGCAAGAAAGGAGGCAAGGACCAAGTGACTGAAATGAATGAAATATATCATTTAATATTATAAAATTGAAACCTACTAATACACATTTTCCATTAGTGTCAAATGCTGTCCACTTCCTTAAAAAGAATGCAGACTTGTAATACATTTGTATAACTGGGAGAATTGGTTAGTATTCTAATTACTCTTGGGATGACGTTGCTCTGGAAATGTCCTGTGAGGAAGTATTACCACTCTGCATTGATGCTGGGCTTATAGTCACGTGGAAGGTGGCGTGTGGATGTGCAGCAGTTGGGAAGGAGGCATAAAGGATGCTTAGCTTGATTGAGAAAGGTTAATTACATGTGAAATGAGGCTGGGATTCAGGGGATGTTTGCTCTAGATTCTGTGCAATGTTATATTAACACTGGGATTCTCTTTATTCTATTAACAAAATAAACTCATTTTGTTTGGTTTCATTTTACAGTTGCTTTAATCCCACTGAACATTTATAACTATTATTTAATTTTACTAAGCATTTGTAGATAGTAAAATACCTATAGATTTAAACAACAGTGGGATATTAAAGACATCCAGTTCTTACAGAGATTTGATCTGCTAATTAGCCACACCAATTTCATGGATCATTGCATCTCACTTAAAATGTATTGTTATACGTTTATAATCTTTCCGTAATGAGCTTTTATTGAGTGCATGGGCCAACTTCTGTGTGATATACAAGAGAATCTCCCTTCCCCCATCTAAATAATATGTTCATGGCCTAACACATTATGATAATATTGTATGGCAAATGGTCCTCTTGGCATTATTAAATGGTACACTTAGAATCACAATAGCAAATACAAGCATACAAGGCAGGAGAAGCAAAAGCATGCCCAGAGAAGCTCAAGAAAATAGGCAGGAAGAAAGGAGGAAAGGTGTCCACTAGTAATGACGGTCCATATAAAGTTATAAAGAACCCACATGAAGGTCATGTTCTCTGTTATCATCGTAGGAATTATTTCTCTCATTGTAATGTGCATTTCAGCTTTCCTGTTACTTAAATGGAATAACTTAAAGTTCTGTGCCTCTCCAGCAGGAATACTCATTTTGCAAAATACCTGTTGCCTTTTAAAATATGTATTTTAAAGCCTTATACTAATTACCACTTCAAAAAAAAGAACAGTCAGGTTGAAGTAACTGATGTTGAATTGGCAATGCTAGTTTTGTTTGACTTCTGAAGGCTTGGAAAATTGACAGCCAGGAAACTGCCAGTGTGCTTGTGTGTCTAAAGAAATGGTTTTCCACAGACAAAAAACCTTCCCTGTCCACCTAAGAGCCCTGAGTTACACATGACAGGGACAGCAGAGCTTTGAAGATTCTTATTGATTGTCTCATGAGCCATGACAATGATCCCGTTTACCAGTCTTGACAAAATACCTATTTACTAGACTTTGACCAAACAGAAGCCAAGATCCTCTCCCTTACAACTATGAACCTGCATTCATCCTTGGGCACTGACACTTTGAATATGAAATCTAACAGCCATGTCCAAGAATCATTGACCATCTGGAAAACCATTGCCTGGTCAAAAATGTATCCATGTCTTTCTATGTCCATCTCCCCACTCTCCACACCAGGCTCATCTATCCTGCAAGCAACATTAGAAAAGCCATTTCCTTTTAATCTTACCAGTAAGACACTTGCACATCTTATGGGTGGAACAAACAATAGTTAGCAATATCTTCTCATATCATAACAAGCCCTTTCTCCTGCAATAATCCTTTATGTTTATGTTCATTCTTTTCAGAGAGTATTATATAGGGAGCTGAGAAAGCTTGGCATGAGGGAAGTCCTGAGTGACTGTGTACTGCTAATGTGGTCATGGCTATGTGATGAATCTTAGTGCCTCAGGCTCAGAGGGATGGGGCACAAATGTCAGTGTTGACAGCAGTGTGAACACCTTTCTGTAAGAAACCAGACTGAGCAAGGCAAGGCGGGCAAGCCAGTAAGCAGCACTCCCCAGTGACCTCTGCTCCAATTCCTGCTTCCAGGTTTTGGCCCTCTTAGTGATGGACTTACCTGGAAATGCATCATGAAATAAAAACCCTTTCCTTCTAAGGCTACTTTTGGTCATGGTGTTTATCACAACAGAAACATAACTAAGGCAGGTGGTTAAGAGCATTCTGTAGCATTTTGATGGAATATTATGTAGATGACTTTTAAGACCACTTGATCTATAAAGTTATTTAGCTTGGGTAATCTTTTTTTTGGGGGGGTGTCTAGACTATGTGTTTATTGATTAGAGTTGGGTATTAAAATTCACCCACATTTCTGTGTTGAGATCAGTCTACTATATTCCATAGTGTTTGTTCTGTAAAACAATGTGTGCCAATGTCCAGTGTCTATGCATGCATAGAATTGAAATATCCTCTTGATGGATTATTCCCTTATTCACCATTAAGTGACTTTATCTTTCCAGAATGATTTTAGTTGGAAGTCTGTTTTGTCAGATTAGTTAGTATTACTGTTGCTACACCTGCTTGCTTGTTAGGTTCACTTAATTGGAATACCCTTTCCAGCCTTTCACTGAACGATGTGTTTATCTTTGCTGGTGAGATGCATTTCTTGTAGGAAACAAATGTGTGGACCTTGTTACGGTAATTCATTCTGCTCCTTTGATTGTATTATTTAGACCATTAACATTCAGTTATTTTAAAAACATATTCATATTTTCTAAATTTTTTGAATTCTTGGTACTTAATCATTATTTGCTTAAATTCTGCTTTACTGTGTTTACATTTTTCTCATAGTTTTTTGATTATGTTCATATTTCTCTTCAGTGTATGGAATTCCTTGAAGAAATTTCTATAGTATTGGCTTAATGGTCAGGCAGTCTTCTAGTTTCTTTTTATCATGGAAAGTATTGTTTTTCTATTTTGTGCATGAAGAATAGCTTTAGCTTTATTGGAGACAGTGCTTTAAGTCAGCAGTTATGCATTTTAGTGATGGAAATACATTTCCATGCCCTCCTGTTTCTAGTTTTCCTTGAGAAACCTGCTGTTATTCTAAAGGTGGCCTTTTAGATGACTTAATGCTTCTTTATCGAAATTTTCAATATTCTTTTTTTGTTGCATATCCTTAGGGTTTAATGATCACATGATGTGGGAAAACTTTTTTTTCTTTTCTTTTATCAGCTCAGCATTGGTAATACTTTCTGCACTTTCTTCACCACTGATTTTTATTTAACATGTTTTCTCTGCCTTTACCTTCCCTTTATCATCTTCGATGCCCATAATTCATAAATGTTTTCATGATGTGCTGTAAATTTCATGTTTTGTTTATACTGTGTTATCATTTTATCTCCATCATTGTCTGAATGTTATACTTCCTCTAGCTTGCCTTCAAGCCTGACAATCTGCCTAGCAACTGATCTATTCTATTGCTGAGGCTTACCAGTGACTTAAAAAAAAAAAAACCAAAAACCAAAAACCAAAAGAAAATGAAACAACAACAAAAAACCTTAACTTGCTGAGTTTTTAATTTTCAAATTTTTGACAGTTTCATTTTCTCAATTCTCCGTTTATATTCTTTATTAACGTCTTTATTTCAGTCAGATGCTTGTTTTCTCTTTGAAGGAGTTTACTCATTCTCTATTTGATTTTGTCGAACTTTTGTTTAACCACTCTTTTGAGTTCTTTTGTTTGAGATTTGATCTAATTCATTGTGTAATTAGTACTTTTTATACAAGCCACAGTTTATTGACTTTTTAAAAAATACTTCCTGTATTTGTATGGTGGGAAGTACACATCTGGGATTAGGTTGATACTTAGATTCTTTCTTTTTTTTTTTTATACTTTCATTTTATTATCTTAAACATTAAAATAAAGATGAAATTCTCACTTAACTTTCCTCCTTGCTACCCCTCCAACGCCTTTCCTTACTCCCTATTAATTTCATGGCCTCTTTTTCTCTCATTGTTATGGTTACATACATATATATACACATAGATACAAACACATACATCAATGTATGAGTATACAAATATGTCTTTCTCAGTTTCTTTTATGTGTGATTTCAGAGCTGATTAATAGGTGCTGGATACCAGTTAGGGGCAATCATTCTGGGAAAGATATTTCTCCCGATTTTAGATTTCTTAACTACCTGTGTTTCTTAGTTTAGGGATGGAACACTGAGATTTCCCCCTTGCATGTAGGTATAACTATTTGTGTTATCTTATTTTAATGGAAACAGCTGCAGTGCTCAAGCAGGACTAAGTTGTAGGGTTGAGGTGTTTATTCTCACAGGACTTTACATGTAGCTTAGGAACTAAGTCCTGAACGCAAGGGTTCATGGCACTAAACTCTATCTCAAGTGCTTTTTGAGAAAACAAATCCTAATCAATAAATGAACACATTATCAAAATAAAGTAATAATCAATTAAAAACAACCATGCATTCAATTCCAATAATTTTGGGCAAAGTAAACAAGGATAGTGTGATCTGCACTACCATATTCATTACTAAAAATATGTATAGGCAGAAAGTAAGCAGAGTAGGAGATAGAACTCAGATCCTAATTATTGTGGGATTCTCTATATAGGTCATAGGGTTTGAACTCAGAGATTCGCTTTCTTCTACCTCTTAAGAGCTGCAAATAAAGGCATTTGCCACCACACCTAACTAATACTATTTTGAATAAAGTCTGGTTTTATCTTTTATTTGCTACTACAATTATTTAAGAATTCCTAAAATATCTATAAGAATTTATTTCCAAGTGAGAAACTCTCCTAACATTTATTTTCTCATTTTAACAAAAATTTTGTAGCATATTTCTAGTGATTCTAATGATACGATGCAATTATTAACAGAAAAATACAGAATACATTTTATCACTAAATAAACCTTCATTACCATAAACCAAATACCCATCCTTATCAGTTGTCTTTCTGAGTTCCATTTGCTTATTGAGCCAACATTTATTTCTTCAGCTATGATGTTGGAAATTCTGTTATCATACTCTTTCCTCAGCTTATGGTCCACCATCAGTCAGACACTAGATGATGGAATATACCTAACTCAAACCTTTTCCCTTGTTTCTGTTCCACTGCTACTATTCCATCCAAGCTGTCTGAGAAATTTGATGCCAATGATACTGTCATGCTTGAGTCTATGTTTCAATGACACTTCTTTTCTTTACTCTGGTGCAATAAGTATGAGCTTGAAGAAAAGCAGGGTAGCATGTCTGAAAAATGAAGAGAGGATAAAGGAAAGTAATCTTCTGCAGGTTGATATTACAGTCTAGAAGTTAAGAACTGTGGATGCCGTGCCAAGGTGGATATATAAATTCTCACACAAGCTCTTTATCATTATCGATTTCTTGATGGACTGAGTGTTGCCTCTGCTTTGGGCACTGTGGGAGCTGGTGCTTTCACTGAGGACTTATTTTCTAATGATGGGTGATCCAGTTGGATGACCGAGTAGAAAGGGTAGCATTTTTATGGGTTGGCAGACATTTTTCTCAGTCTGGCACCTTATTCATGAAGTGGTTTGCTCTGATAGAGTAAGCCCAACTTCTCAGTCTGGCCAAATTCCTTGGAATTAGTCAAGCTCCTGGGTTTGAGGCCAACTTCTATGGCTCTCTCTTCTCCCTAGAGTTCTCCTAGGTGAGCCGCATTGTAGTGAGAGGGCCAATCAGATTCTGCGCCAAACTTCTAGCATCATTGAAAGCACCACATTTTCCAGGACTCATATTTTTGGTCATACTATTCCCTTTTCTTGAATACCATTCTTTCTTACATGCATACTTCCTACTGTATTTTAAACTTAAACAGTTTCCAAGCATGAAATATATATACATTTATGCTGAAATTCCTTTTGTTGGGAGGCATGCACCTACTAGTATAGTAGAATTATGGTGAAAGATATGATTAAATGTTTCTTCATTAGTATAAATATGTATATATTAATCTCTGGGACGCTATAGACAGATATGTGGTTGTCAATCACATAAAAATGAACTAGATTTTTTCAGCTTTCTGGTTGTTAGATGTGACTATCTGACTGTTTTGACCAGCCAAATGGAAGTGAAAATTAATTCAAGCTTCTGGGTGGTTTTGTAAAAGTGAATGAAAGAGCAACAGACAGGTCTGACATTTCTTCCCCTAGTCTCACTGACTAGCAGGTTGGTGATATGAGGGCGGGGCCTGGAGAAACTATGAGGACCATGATGTGGTAGCTGAATACTGAGGGAAGCAGAGGTACCTTTCATGTATATACTGCATATGCTTACGCTATTTGCTGTAAAAGATAATATATCTTTTTTAGCTCTGTTATTTTGGCATTTGTGATAAATCATTCATTATATGCTAATATTATCTCAGTTAATCCTCCTTGAATGAATGAATGAATGAGGGACCATCACTGAACTTAACCTGTTTTCTTCTAGCTTAGCTTGAAAATCTTGGAATTGCAGAGTTGGCCAAATAGCTGGACAAAGGTTAGAACCTAGAAATATATGGACTTTTTTTCTCCATAGATAGCTGTTGGTTTGAATATTGAAATAGTTATCAATATTCATACTGCATCAAATTTTAAATGAGTATATCTATCTATTCTAAAACCTCATAGAATTTCAAGTGATATAGTAACCTTTGTCTCACATCCTAACATCACCTCAAATGTAAAGAATCTAGTCACACTTATGTCACTGGATGGTGCATGCTCTCTCACGCTTACCAGTCCAGGCTGCTTCTTAAGTGTGCATGAGTTTGTGACCCTGCCATGAGATATTCCCATAAAGAAACTTTTACTATTGATGAACACATACCACCTCACACATACATACGCTATTGAAACAGCCAGAGTGAAACTTTTACTGGAATTACTTTCTCTTAAGAGCTCTTTCAGGTCAGGAGCTAATTACCCTTTGCCCTTTGTCCTTTGCATTCACACTGGTGAAAACACACTACTAAGCTGCTTGCTTCCCTCTACTCTAATTGAAGGCAGAAGTAGGGGCATCCTGCATGGGTTACTCTCTCTCCTGTGGGTCTCAGCATGAATAACCCTTCCATACAAGTGTCAGGGTTCTTTTCAAAACATTTTCCTGGAAGCCATGTTGCTTGTTTCTATACACAACAAATAGAACCCATTAATAATAAGAATTCAATCCCAGTTGTCATAATTGGTAGGAAGTAATCTCACCTTTTGCAACCAAACACACTACTCAGAACAAAAAATCAGCATCTTACTTGATTTATGATTTATTTCTTTGTATGATGAATACTGACACTGCAAGTAATAACGTATTGCTGAAAATTAGTTTTTCAAAACAACTTTAAATTAATGCTTTTAAATTGCAAATAATTATAGAAAAAATGAATAGGATTTACCTTCAAAAAGAAAAGTAAAAGGACGTATGATAATTGCATATACCAAACAGATGTCTCAAATTTTTACTTCATATGTAGTACATAAAATTAAAATAGTCATATGTAGATGCATGGGTGTGGAAATGGGAGATACGTTAAAAGTTTGAAGAGTTAAAAAGAAAACTTATAGATAAGAAATAAAGCTACGGGGTGGAGACCTCTGCCTGGGCCACCAGGAGTCCATAGCCAATGAGCGCCAGGAGAAAGCTATCCTCCCAGGAGTGTGGAAAAGCCGTGAATGGGGTTAAAGGGAGCAACACTGCTCACGGAGACCCGCCCGGATCCAACGGGATACAGGGCCTGAGGAAAACTTGGGGACAGGAAACCTCTGAACCTTCCGGTTCCACCTGTGGGGGGAGACCTCTGCCTGGGCCAGGGGTCTCTGCCTGGGGACCTCAGCCTGGGCCACAGGGCTCCAGGAGAAAGCGGGTATCCCAGGAGTGCTTACACACCTTTGAGTACAGGCAAAACCACCACTTCTGTTCAAATTCACTGGATCAACAGGGACCCTTGCAGAGCCATCAGGACATAGGAACCAAGGGACAGCTGGGGACAAGATCCTTCTGATTTCTGTCTGCATCCCAGAGCTGACCCTGTGCCACAGCTCTCCAAACCCAAACACCTCTCAGAGAGAGCTGGTCTTCAAGGAGTATTGACACACAGGCCTGCAGGAGGGGCAAGCCACAACCAGACAGAATAGGATCAGCTAACATCAGAGTTAACAAGATGGCAAAAGGCAAGGGTAAGAACATAAGGAACAGAAACCAAGAGTACTTGGCATCATCAGAACCCAGCTCTCCCACCACAGCAAGCCCTGGATACCCCAACACACCAGAAAAGCAAGACTCAGATTTAAAATCATTTCTCATGATGATGATAGAAGACATTAAGAAAGAAATGAATAACACCCTTAAAGAAATACAAGAGAACAGAGATAAACAACTAGAAGCCTTTCAAGAGGAAACACAAAAATCCATTAA
>JAPYYD010003767.1:0-13782 GCA_028551405.1 Uromys caudimaculatus | reverse complement strand
AGTGGAGGACACGCTGCCTCAGGGTTATATAAGCAGCGCCATTCTGGGGCCCCGGGTTCTTCCTCCATCAACGGCTGAATAAAGCTGAACTGCAGACGAAGCCTATGTGTCGCGTGTCTTCTTGCTGGCGAGAGGCGCGCGGGCCAAGATACTGATGACATCTGTGGTTGAATTAGGGGAACACTGGAAGAGGCTGGGAAGGAGGGCAGCCCTGTTGGAGGACCAGCAGTCTCAATTAACCCTGACCCCTGAGATCTCTCAGATACTGGAACACTGACCATGCAGCATTCACCAGCTGACACACCCCACCCCACCTCGGGCACATATGCAGCATAGGGCTGCGGTGTCTGGGTTTAGTCAGAGAGGATGCACTTAACCCTCAAGAGATTGGAGGTCCCAGGGAGTTTAGAGGTCTGGTGGGTTGGGGTTGGGGGATAGGGACATCCTCATGGAGACAGGGGGAAGAAGGAGGAGGTATAAGATGTGGAACTGTTGAAGAGTGGACTGGGAGGGGAATAAAATCTGGAGTTTAAAATAAATAAATAAATAAATTTTAAAAATGTTTTCCATAATTAAAATATAATCTTAACATTAGACAACATTATTTTTATCTGCAGCTACTTAAATTTTTAACTATTCAGTCTACATATGAAACTTGTAGTAAAGAATATACAACATTCTTCCAAGTATTTTTTGAAATGTACTTGTAAAATTTGACATCATATCAGATATTAAAAAGAGAAAATATTCTGGCTAGTTAATGTGAAAATTTAATGTGATCTTCCATGTTAAGAAATGTTCTACCAATTTCTTTAATGTTAAGTATTATACTTAAATTTTTATCTCTTTAGTTATTTATTCTATGTGACCCAACTCCTAAGAAAATGTGGTGTTTTGTCTTGTGCCTTATTCAGAACACTTTGTTTTCAACTGTGAGAATTTTATTTCTAAATCATTTATGGAGAAAATGAAAATGTCCATGGTAATGAGATGCCTAAAGATAGGAGTCTATAGAGGAGGTAAGGTGGCTTTATTCAATGCACCATTTAAGTGACAGTTTCTAGGATTATCTCCTCTGATATTGCTCACATATTTCTTTTTAAACTTTTTAAGGTATAGTCATAAAAAGATTCACTTAGTTTTATTTTATATGTATGGTAGTTTTAGCTGCCTGTGTAACTGTGTACTGTCTGTGTGTGCAGTGCACTCAGAGATCAAAACATGTTGTCAACATGTTCATTCTGGCTTTCCTCATTTGGGAAATAGATGCAATGCATGAGTTTGGGAAGATTTCCTCACTTCTCTTTTCATCAGAATTGGAGGTCAGTTAATCTTTCTATCATTTAATAATCAAGAGGATGGGTACATACTCACTTTGACCAATGGGTTCAAACAACACTATAATTATATTGTCTAACTTGAAACTTGGGTTCCTCATTCAGAAGGTCGAGGTATTTGTAGTTTACCTATCTCAAATGCACTTGAAGGTCAAAGAAGGACAGATGAAAACAGTGAAGTATAGATTTGTATCTCCCTTCAGAGTTTTGCTGCAACTCTGATTAATGATAGTAATAGCCAAATTGTAAGGCCTTCAAAATGCCACCTGATTTGAGCCCTATATGTTGTGGACACAGGCTCACTGCTGGTTTTACCTTTACTGTATATATATATATATATATATATATATATATATATATATATATATATATATATATATATATATAGGTTGTGCAACAGAACCCAGAATTCACAGGAATTCCACACTTCTCTGTTATTCATCAGCATAAATGTTTATGATCCTGTACCTCCCTCAGAATCAATTTACAGATTATGTAATTAGAGTGTTATGTTTTCTCCTTTTAGTTCTCAAATAATAGACAAAAATAAATCCCTTTATTTGTTTATTTGTTTATTTACTTATTTACTTATTATTTTGAGTATGTCCAGTAGCACAGTTTACCTTTGCTTGTTTTATGTAGCCTGTGTTAGCCTTAAACCTACCTCAGCCTCCTAACTGTTAGAATTATGGATGTGTGTGTGTGTGTGTGTGTGTGTGTGTGTGTGTATATATACACACACACACACACACACATATATATACATATACATGTGTATATATATCATACTTTTTTTAACACTTATAGCATTTAGTTACTTGAAAAAATATTATTATATCATGCTCAATATTATGGAATTGTGTTAATATTTTCATCCCTCCACACTAATGGGAGATTTGTTAAAGGACCCTAGAAGATATGGGAACATCCTAATCCCTCTCTAAGATAGTAAAATGTTTTGGTTATAATCTATATCTACTTCCTTTATATTGTTTCAAGATTACCTATGTTATTAAATACAATAGAGTGTCATAAAAGAGGTTGTTGAACTATATTACTTTATTTGTAATAGTAAGAAAATAAATCTTCAGTAGTTTGGTATACATAAAGTTGCAAAATATTTATCAAACAGCCATGGATGGATTCTTATCTAAATGAATAAGTATATGAGACCATATAAATATTCAGTGAGTTACATATTACATAATATGAGCTAAAAGATTAGGAAATCATGATGACAACTGGAATTTCTATGTCTGTGTGTTACATATAGTACCACACAGACTTGTGGGGCACTGACTCCTGGGAAGCTAAACTGAAGGTAATTACAATGGAACGGATTAATTATTTTTGAAGTTAAGACAGACACACACATATCCAAATATATACAAATATAATAGGAGTAATCAACTAACTTTTAAAATGTTGATTTAAGGACTAATCCATGAGATGGGACCTATGCTTGACACTATTAATGTGGCTAAGAACCAAGAATGAGACTGGACATGGGCTCTAGAGGAAAACTTACTACTATTATTCTGTCAAATGACCATAAAGAACAAATTGACTTTTAACTATATGTTGCTACATTCATAGATCAGTTCATTGGTCATCACAGGTTAATGTTGCTGCAGGTCAGAATTAATACAGAGACAAACTGCAGGAGAGTATACAGAGAATGAGAAACATTGGAACAATTATCTATAAGCAGTATGTCTTTATAGTGCCCTCCCATCAAGGGTAAGGATCTATGCAGAGGGAACACAAAGTTAAAGCTTGAGATGATGGATGACTTCAAGAAAATGCTTGCCAGACACAAAAGAATTGATAACCTGTATGAACTTACAGACACTGTGATAGCATGCACATGATATGCAAGTGCTTAAACAAGACAAAATCCCATCATGAAGAATGGAAAGTTCAGACACAAATTTGGACCCCCTAATCAAGCATGCATTTGTACTTGATAGTCCTTGGAGGGGGAGGGAAATCAGATTTCTTTTCAATTGAGTGACAATGGATGTATCAATTGCATTCCATGACAGATCTGACGCTCAGGAGTATTTGGTCAAAACAAAATGGACTCTCTGTCTCTCTGTCTCTCTGTCTCTCTGTCTCTCTCTCTCTCTCTCTCTCTCTCTCTCTCTCTCTGTCTCTCTGTCTGTCTGTCTGTCTGTCTGTCTCTCTCTCTCTCTCTCTCTCTCTCTCTCTCTCTCTCTCTGTGTGTGTGTGTGTGTGCATGTGTGTGTGTTTGCATGTGCCATTGTGTGTAGATATGTGCTTTTGTGTTTGTTGGTTGGTCTGCTTTGTTTTACTACTTTTTTTTAATATAGAGAAAGTACTTAAGTTAAATGAGTACAGAATAGACAGAATCTCAGAGGAATAACCAAGAAAAAAGAATGTGACCAAGGTATATCATACAAAAACTAAAAATAAAAAATGATGTCTACGTGGGTATTCTAGTCATGTTACAAACAGCAAAGCATATAAAAATAAAGAAACCCATGAGACTGAGACCATCTTTCATAAGCATATGAAAGAAAAAGGAAACATGTTAATGTTCCTTTTACAGGTGTGGGTGCCCTTGTTTCGGGGTCATAGATGTTCGGAATTGAGATTTCATCTTGATAGATTTTCTCCTTTAACTTCCTCATCAGTTTGGAATAATTTTGATTGAAAATCTATTTTATTAGATATTAGAATGGTTGCTAATGTGTGGGGGCTTCCCTTATTTTTGCTGGTATGGAATTACTTATTTCCTGTGGCTGTGTTTTTAGGGAGGAGCATGTAGATATCTTCCTTGGGTTGGAGTTCTCCTTCTAGTGTTTTCTGTAGGGCTGGATCTATGGACAGTTATTGTTTACATTTGATTTTGTCTCATGATATCTTGATTATTCCATCAATGGTGATTTAGAGTTTTGCTGGCTACAGTAGTCTACATTGTCATCTGTGGGTTTTTGAGGTTACAAGATATGTGCCCAGGCACTTCTAGCTTTTAGAGTCTCTGATAAGGAGTCATATGTAATTCTGACAGGTCTGCATTTGTATGTTACCTGCCCTTTTTTCCTTGCTTCTTTTAATATTCTTTCTTTGTTCTATACCTTTTGTGTTTTGATTATTAAATGGAGAGAGGATTTTCTTTTATGATCCAGTCTAATTGTTCTGTCATCTTTTTATTATTTATTTATTTTAACTCTAGACTTTATTCCTCTCCCGGTCCACCCTCCTAGTGTTCCATATCCCATACCTCCTTTCCATGCCCTGTCTCTGTGAGGATGTTCCCACCCCCCACCCTGCACCCCACTAGATATCTAAACTCCCTGCGGCCTCCGGTCTCTTGAGAGTTAAGTGTATCTTCTCTGACTAAACCTAGACCCAGCAGTCCTCTGATGTATATGTGTTGGGTGCCTCATATCAGCTGGTGTATGCTGTTTGATTGGTGGTGCAGTGTCTGAGAGATCTCAGAGGTCTAGGTTAATTGAGACTGCTGGTTCTCCTACAAGATTGAAGAGATCAGGAATTCAAGGCTATACTTAAACATAACAAAAGCAATATACAGCAAACCAACAGCCAATATCAAAGTAAATGTAGAGATACTTGAAGCAATCCCACTATAATTGGAGACAAGTACTCAAAGTGCAAGCTAGAACAATTAGACAACAAGGAGAAATCAAGGGGATACAAATTGGCAAAGAAGAATTAAAGTTACCACTATTTGCAGATGACATGATAGTGTACATAAGCGACCCCAAAACCTCTACCAGAGAACTTCTTCAGCTGAAAAGCAACTACAGCAAAGTGGCCGGATATAAAGTTAACTCAAATAAATCAGTAGCCTTCCTTTATACAAATGATAAACAGTCTGAGAAAGAAATTAGGAAAACAACTCCCTTCACAATAGCCACAAATAATATAAAATGCCTTGGGGTAACTCTAACCAAAGAAGTGAAAGATCTGTATGTCAATAATTTCAAGCCTCTCAAGAGAAAAATTGAAGATCTCAGAAAATGGAGAGATCTCCCATGCTCATGAATTGGCAGAATTAATATACTAAAAATGACCATCCTACCAAAGGCAATTTACAGATTCAATGCAATCCCCATTAAAATCACAACACAATTCTCCAAAGACATGTAAAGAACAATTCTCAAATTCATCTGGATAGGCAAAAAAAAAAAAAAAAAAAAAAAAAAAAGAATAACAAAAACAATTCTTAACAATAAAACAATGGCTGGGGGAATCACCATCCCTGACTCAAGCTTTACTACAGAGTAATAGTGATAAAAACTGCATGGTATTGCTATAGAGACAGACACATTGATCAATGGAATAGAATTGAAGACCCAGAAATAAAACCACACACTTAAGGGTACTTGATCTTTGACAAAGAAGCCAAACATATACAGTGGAAAAAAGAAATCATCTTCTAGAAATGGTGCTGCTCTAACTGGCTGTCTATATGTAGAAAAATGAAAATAGACCCATATCTGTCACCTTGTACAAAGCTCAAGTCCAAGTGGATCAAGGACCTCAATAATAAAACCTGAGACACTGAATCTAATAGAAGCAATAGAACCCCAATGGCTCATGTTCTAAGATCAAGAATTGATAAATGGGATCTCATGAAACTGGAAAGCTTCTGTAAGGCAAAAGACATAGCCAATAAGACAAATTGGCAACCTACAGATTGGGAAAAAAAATCTTCACTAAACCCACATCTGAGAGAGGGCTAATATCCAAAATATATAAACAACTCAAGTTATCCTCAAAAAAAAAAAAACAACCCAATCAAAAAATGGGATCTAGAACTAAACTGAGAATTCACAACAGAGGAATCTTGACTGGCTGAAAAACACCTAAAGAAATGTTTGAAGTCCTTGGTGATCAGAAAAATGCAAATCAAAATGACCCTGAGGTTCCACCTTACACCAATCAGAATGGCTAAGATCAAAACCTCAGGTGACAATACATGTTGGCAAGAATGTGGAGAAAGAGGAACACTCCTCCATTGCTGGTGGGATTGCAAACTGGTAGAACCCCTCTGGAAATCAATCTGGAGGTTTCTCAGAAAATTGGAAATAGATCTACCTGAAGACCCAGCAATACCACTCCTGGGAATATTCCCAAAAGATGCCCTACCATGCCAAAGGGGTATGTGTTCCCCAATGTTCATAGTGGCCTTGTTTATGATAGCTAGAAGCTGGAAGCAAACCAGATGTTCCATGACAGAAGAATGGATACAGAAAGTATGGTTCATTTACACAATGTAATACTACTCAGCTATTGAGAACAAGAACACCCTGAGTTTTGCAGTGAAGTCACAATTACTCTGATACCTAAACCACATAAGGACCCAACCAAAAAAGAACTTCTGACCAATCTTGCTGATGAATACCAATGCAAATATACTCAATAAAATACTTGCAAACCGAATCCAAGAACACATCAAAACCATCATTCACCACGATTAAGTAGGCTTCATCCCATGGATGCAAGGTTGGCTCAATATTAAAAAAAAAAAAAAAAAAAAATCCATTAACATAATCCTGTATAGAAACAAACTGAAAGAAAAAAAAATCACACGATCATCTCCTTAGATGCAGAAAAAGCATCTCTCATCTTTTTAACATTGGATTTGAGGTCATGTTCTTTTGCTTCAATTGTTTTAGGATATACAGAGTTTGCTGTAATAGGATATCTGTGCTCCAAAGCTGTCACATTGCCATGACTTTTTGAATTGTGTTCTTTCTCTGGCCTCTTGCCATCTAGATGTTGTTGGATATTTCTGTTGTAGCAGGTATTGGGGGGCCTAACCTTGATGAACCTGGTTGTAACAGGCCTCTGGTGAGTATCCCGGTACTGGACAATGGAGATTAGGGAACAGTGCGAGTCTTTCAGCAGTTGAGTATATTCCTGTATAGTTCTATTTTAGCAAGTCTGTATGGTCCAGATCAGCAGGTATGATGAAGGTAGATAGAGACACACCAGGCAATGGAAGTCCTTGGAGCAGCTGGGCATGCCCCAGAGGACTTGGCAAACAAGGGAAATTGGTGCAGAAAGGACTTTTTAAAAAAAGGAAGAAAGAAAGGAAGGAAGGAAGGAAGGGAGGGAGGGAGGGAGGGAGGGAGGGAGAGAGAGAGAGAGAGAGAAAGAGAGAGAGAGAGAAAGAAAGAAAGAAAGAAAGAAAGAAAGAAAGAAAGAAAGAAAGAAAGAAAGAAAGAAAGAAACTTTCTGTTGATTCTTGGTGAGTTTCATATCATTCACACCAGGCCTACAAATGTTCACACCTTCAGGGCAAAATGTTCATTGCAATGTTTCATTGGTCTAGTTCAAGGTCTCTGGCTTCTATGCTATCAGTATTGTTTCCTCACTCTGAAGCTTCCTGGCTATCCTGTTGTTGCCCTGTGTTATGGAAATCCTGCAGCTTTGGAAGAACAACACTGTCCCATCCATACATCACAAACATACACAGATAAAACAGATTTTGTGGTGGATCAACTCAGAGCCCTGGATCTGGGCCTGGGTGGTAGATGAGATAGTCAGCACATCATCTCTCCATCATCTACACCACTGGGGCAAGTACTCCAGCATTGCTCTGGCTAAGCCACCTAATGCCACCATCAGCAAGAAGCAGGATCAGTTCTTCTGTTCTCATGGTTTTCGGCCAGCTCACTCACACCCATGCCTCCAGAGCCAGCTCTACTGTGCTTCGCAATCAAGGCTAGGGCCCAGTTTCCCAAGTGCTGCAGCCAAAGAAGGGGCATGGCTAGTTCTCCAGATCTCACATCCTTGGGGCCATCTCTCCCAACTACCCCAGGTAGCCAGGTGTAGAGGTGAAGAGGACATTACCCTTGTACCCACAGCACATCACAGCAGTCCAGTGATGAGTCCTTTGACTTGGCTCACCTGTGCCACTACAGCAGGACCAGTTCTACTGTACAGCCTAGGTAAGGTATAGGGCCCGCACTCCTGATTGCTGAAGGATGTAAGAAGTGCTGCGGGGTAGGTACCACCCATATCACCTCACACCTCACAGCAGAGGAGAGGCTAGACTAGCCATTTCTTTCTCATTCTCACCCTCGGAGTTGACTCACTGGAGTCACCTTGACCTTCCTGTAGTGGCCAAGGGCAGGTGGAGAGTTGAAGGGGTGTTGGGGAAATTCCCTCATGGCAGTCCACCTCATGGCAGAGGAGTGACTGGCAGGGCCAGCTCTCCTTCATCAATGTGAGTCACCTCTGTTGTTCTGTCCAGGTGAGGTGCAGAGCCGAATTTCTCCTGTGATCCAGCTGGTGAGAGGCAGGGGTAAAACTCCAATGCTCATTACCCTGTAGGCAGCTTTGCCGACTGCTTATGTCAGGAAGGAAGCATCCACTCAGTGTTGGCTCCATATGAGGATTCTAATTTAAATAAAGATAAAAGCTTAACCTGAGTGGTTTCCCTAACGCTAGAAAACAAATAGTGTTTCTCTAGGGACACAATTCAGAAGCTGGTATAACAATGGAGAATGTGTAAATCTCAAAGTAATAATAATATTCAACAGTGCCATCCGGTTTATACTGGATGCTGCTAGACCAAGGGAATCAGGCAAAGCACCAGAGGTCAAGCACTGTAGCTGGATTGTATTCTCTGAGAGTCTATTGCAAGAAACGTGAAGGTAAGACTTCATTTTCAGTGGGGATCCTGGAATATTGGAGATTATAGGACCATAAAACATCCGCTTTAGAGGAATGCCAGCATAGAAATGAACCACCAGAAGATAGAATCTATGTGCTTTGTAGTTGGCAAACCTGAAAGATTCGAGGCGACATATGCAATTTAGAGCCTTTATAATTTCATCAGATGCCCCAGATACAGAATATAGTCCTGCAAAATTTTATTTTAAAACCTATTTTGCTGGTCCAAGGATATCAACACTCCTCCTGGCTGCAGGAAGACCAATTAAATAATTTTTAAAAAATAAAATTTCAACACTTTAAAAGTTCGAATTTTATGTAACAAAACCAAGACAAGATACGGAGAACGACAATATCAACCAACCAGATCCCAAGGAGCTCTCAGGGGCTAAACCACCATCCAAATAGTACACATGGAGGGACCCATGTCTCCAGCAGCATACGTAGCAGAGGGTGGCATTGTCTGGCATCAATAAGAGGAGAGGCTCTTGGTCCTCTGAAGGATCAATGTTCCAGTGTAGGGGAATTTGAGGGCATGGAGGGGGGGATTTTTTGTAAACCAAAAGAGTCCAGTTCACAAAACACCGAATTCTGCAACTCCATGTCCTATATCTTTTGTTTTAAGATGTGGGGCCGGGGGATGGGAGGGTGTCACAACGGTGAGGAGATAAACCTGGAAGGACAAGAAAATGAAATTACTAAAAAAATGAAAAATTTAAAAATTTAAAAAACACACACAAAATCCAATATAAACATATACACATATAAATGAAATTAATGAGTCTGTCAAAATGAAAGACATTTCTTTTACTTTTAAGAATATAATAGACTTGCATCACTTTTCCATTCCCTTTGCTTCTTCAAACACACCCTTATTCCCCTATTTTCTCTTGTTCGATATCCTGGTCTTTTCCTTCCTTCCTTCCTTCCTTCCTTCCTTCCTTCCTTCCTTCCTTCCTTCCTTCCTTCCTTCCTTCTTTCTTTCTTTCTTTCTTTCTTTCTTTCTTTCTTTCTTTCTTTCTTTCTTTCTTTCTTTTCATTAGTTGTAAAGGACTGTACTGATTATAAATCAAACTGTATTTTCCCTTATGAGATATTCATGAGAATTTAGGGATAAGACGAAGAATGTTATGGGTTTAAAGTGAACTGGAGTATGTCATTTTGAGAAATGGTAGAGTTACAATGGTAAGTTTTATTAAGTTGGTATATTCACAATCATTAGAGAAAGGTATATCAATGAAGAAATTTCTAGATTAGGTTGGCCCCTGAGCATGTCTGAGGTATAGTATTCCTCAGATAACCTGAGATTGTGATTTGTTTGTTTGTTTGTGTTGTTTGCTTGTCTTTAGAGACCAACTGAAGTTTTGGTACATGTCATGTTCTCTGTTGCTTTCATGGCTCCACTCTAACAATAAACATCGATAAGATTCCACTCAGAAACTACTAAAATCACACAATGTCTCTTTCTCACATTGACCTTCATATATATATATATATGAAGTGATATATATATATATATATCACTTGTTTGTGTCTTCAAATTGTTTTTAAAGTATTATTAACTTCATCCTTCAATTGTTCTTTCTGCATTAAGCCGTGTAGGCTTTGCTGTACTGTGTTTCAGTAAATATGCAGTAGAATAAAGTAGAGCAGAGAATATAGAAAGCTCTTCCTGGATTTCTAGTTGTCAGATGTTCCTGTCATCAAGAGGAATGTAAAGGAGACATGGCAAAGACTAAATGCTTATGGAATCATACAGTGAAAGGAAGTAATACTTTCTTCCCTCAAGATTTGATATGGCTCTTCTAGACCTGAAAATAAAAGTTTTACTAGAAAAATAATATCTAGACTTGTCTTTCAGAATTAAACGCTTTCCTATATTTAAAAGAAAAAAAAGTGTTAGTTAATTATCAGGATAGGCCCAAGAGGAAAAGCTAGCAACAGTCCAGCAGAGAATTGGCTGTGCAGGATTAGTTTATTGTAGTCAAAGCAATCTACCAGTTTTGAAATACTATTTTGAAGATTCCAGCCAATGACAAGATATTTATTGACTTTGTGAGAATAATGAAGTAATGTTTAATTGTGAAAAAAATAAAGAAGAAATATTAAGAAATTCACTATATCTGAGAGATAATTAAAATGTCATGGGAGATGATAAGCCTTACAAATAAACCCATCCCTCTATATGATTTTGTCTATTATTTATTTAAATTGATTTATCTATTTATTTTACATCCCAATTGTTGCATTCTACCCAGTAGCCTCCTCACAGAGTCCCTCGGAGCTCAGTCGTTCTCTCCTCCTCTAGGTATCTCTTCATCCTAGCCCATCAAGTCTCTGCATGGTTAGGGGCATCACCTCCCACTGTGACCAGACAAGACAGCCTGCTGGGGAGCCAAGGAGCTTGTCACTGGTTCTAACGGTGTTAGTATTCTGACCTAAAAATATCAATCTGCTTAATTGGGTATATATTAATTACCACTGTTATAAATGATGTTATAGGCTGGAAAATTTGTAGCTAGATTCACAATAACATTAATAACAAGCTTATTTTTTCAATTTTGCCTCATTGTCTGGCTATAGTTGGTTAGGCCTATTCATTCATTTAGTTTTGTAACTATGAGGCCATTTACACAGAATTTTAAAGATTTTATTTTATGTGTCTGTCAAGTATGTAAGTGCAGTTTCTGAGGCTATTGGGAGATATAAATTCAGATCCATGGCACTGGTGTTACTTGTGGATGGTTGTTAAATCCCATGTAGGTCCAGGACAAGAAATCACGATCCTCTAAACAACAACAAGTAATCAACCACTGAGCAATGTTCCGACACCTTACACAGAATTTTAAGTCACTTTCCTGAAACCATTTTTATTTCTAAATCAGAACAAACCAAAGTGCAATGACAAAACTTCCTATGTGTGCTTGCCTTCACTTGCAGGGGCTCTGCTGCTGGCACTTGCCGTGACTGATCCTCAGTCAACAATTTTGAGGTTTCTCATAATCTCAAATGTGTGTGACTGTTTAAAATACATATATTTCATTAATTCTTAGGCTTACTACATAAAGTCAATTTATCTATCCTTTTTCAAACCAGATTATTCTGCATGAAGACTTTTAGTCCACTGGACCTCTCAGTTAATGCAATAGTATACTAAATAAAGTTTATGGGAAATAAACTTGCATGAATCTGAGTCATCTGAATCCAAACCCTACAGAGAATCTTCTATACCTTCTTGTAGATTTAATAATCTTCCTTTACTTTTATCAAAATATGTGCTGTCACTATGAAAACAACCCTGTTAATTTGTACTGATTTCACCTCAATTAATAGAGTCAAATAATATATCTTTAAAATTTATAGCAAGTAGTTTGAGGAGACAATAAACAAGATGATTTTAAAAGTATACATATATATTACAGAAATTGAAAAATAGTTAATATCTCTTTCTGAAAGGTTTATATTCACAGCAATCGACCAGTTTTCAAATACTTTTTGAAGATTACCAAAAAATATATGCAGTAGGATTCCAACTTATAAATATTTGGCACTTAGTGGCATACAGTTTTAAAGAAGATATTTTATTATAAATTGTTCAAAACATCATTACTGTTGCTAGAAAACAGTTGACAAGTTTCAAGTATATTGATACATTATCTATCATTTGGATAACCAGCTTATTCCAAATTAACATAGAACCTAAGGTAACAATAAGCTCAAATTTCTTCACAAATGTCACTAAATTCATAAATCACATTTCTACATCTCCTGTGGATTTGGTGGCTCGTAATAGATTTTTTAATAGATGCCTTTTGAGGCTTTCAACTGCTTAATTGTTTGTTTTCTATGGCTGTTTGTTCACCTTGTAGCAAGAACTTTAAAAATTTTTTTTATTGGTTATTTTCTTTATTGTATTTCAAATATTATCCTCGTTCCCGGTTTCCCCTCTGAAACCCCTTTACCCCATCCCCTGCTCCTGCTTCTATGAGAATGCTCACCAACACACCCATCCACTCCCGCCTCAGCACCCTAGCATTCCGCTCCTTAATATCTGGTTGTTTCTGAAAGTCCCCACTGTCCCAAATCCAAAAATTATTTTTTTTCCTCCTTTTTTATTTTTGATACTTAGTGTACATTTCCAATATTTCCCCTTTTCTGAGTCTCCTCTTTGGATAGCCCCGTCCCCTTCCCAACCCGCCTCTAGGATGGAATTCCAGCTCCCACCCCGCCACCCCCTGTCCACCCATCCCCATATTCCCGCCTTGACATTCTCCTTTATTGAGGCCTCTAACATCCTCAGGCCCAAGGGCCTTTCCTCTCTCCTTGATGGCCATCGAGGTCATCCTCTGCCACATATGTGGTCCAAACCATAAGTCCATCAATGTGTATTCTTTGGTTGGTGGTCCAATCTCCAGGAGGACGGAGGGGGGGGGGTCAGGCCCATTGACTCTCTTGCTCCCTCCATGGGGCTGCAAATTCCCTCAGCTCCTTCAGACCTTCCTCCAACTCCTCCATCTGGTACCGCACTCTCAGTCCAGCGGTTACTGTTAAGTGAAACTTGGGCATTCTGAACTTTTGGGCTAATATCCGCTTATCAGTGAGTACATACCATGTTCGTTCTTTTGTGACTGAGTTACCTCGCTCAGGATGATATTTTCGAGTTCCATCCATTTGCCTGCAAATTTCATTAAGTCATTGTTTTTAATAGCTGAGTAGTACTCCATTGTGTAGATGTACTACATTTTCTGTATCCATTCCTCTGATGAGGGAC
>JAPYYD010003766.1:0-13783 GCA_028551405.1 Uromys caudimaculatus | reverse complement strand
AAGGGAATGTCAAGGTGGGAATATGGGAATGGGTGGGCGGGTGGGTGGGAGGAGGAATTTCCTCACAGAGGCGGGGAGGGGGAAGGGACATGGGGTTTCCAAAGAAAAGGGGAATCATCGGAAATGTAAATAAAAAAAAAAATACCTGAGACAGGAAAAATTCTATCATTTGCCTATATTTGCGTACAGCTTTGTATGTGAATTTATATTTTTCATTGGTACATTATGAGTGATCAAAAACAGAGTTCCTGTGTTGCACAGTAAGTTTTAATAAACGTTTAGTTTTAATAAATAATTTTTTATTTACATTCTAAAATAAAACATGCTTTATAATATACGTTTATATTTTTATCAATATTGTATCAGATGACACAATTTTTTCTGCATGCTTAGCATTTGGCAACAGTACTTTAAAAATATCAGTCAGTTTTAAATGCATGATGCAATATCTTAAATTGGAATCTGTAGTTTTTAGATATTCAGGGGTTCAATAGTTTTATGTTCTTATTTGGAATTTGTATAGCATTATCATTAAAATGTTTGTAATTCAGTTTCCCATTTTATAGCTCAATTGACTTCTTATTTTCTGGTTTGTTCTAAGAGTTCATTACATATTCTAGTATTAGACATTTTATATCATGTGTTTTAAAACTACTTTATCCTAGATCATAGGGTGAACACTTTAATTTTCATGTTATTACATTTAAAAAGCAGAATTGTTTTGCTTTTACTGAAACTTAGTGTTAGGACATTTTTCCTTTTATTTATTTTGTGTGGGGAAGACTGAGGGTTCCATGGCATGTTTGGAGATGAGATGACAACTTTATGAAGTTGGTTCTTTCATCTTTACATGGTTTGTACGAATTGGACTGGGGTCATCAGGCTTCTTTGGCAAGTATCATTTTTTTAAATTAGGTTATACATCTGTCAAAAACATGTTTCCGAAGTGTGTTTAGCTCCTGAAGATTTTACTTTCTAAAGGTGATATCAATATACTATGTATATTTTTCTCTGGCCTATTTTCAGATAATTTTACATAAGACATAAGAAATAGATTGAAATTAACTTTAAACTTATAAGTCCTTAATTATTCTAGCATCATTAACAATCTAATTTCTTTGAACTGCTTCCACATATTTCTCAAAAATCAAGTAGATAACACTGTTTCTCACATGAACTTATATATTTGTCCTTCCACCAGTGCCTTTATGATAATTTGTTTTTAAACTCTGTGGCAATACTTTATGATATAAAAAAATCTTTTTTACATTTTAAATATTGTGTTGGGCCTCAGAGCCAGAGTTAATAATACACATTGAGGTTACTTAAATCTTAAGACTAGTGTCCTATTGTTTACTCAGTCTGTTTGTTTATAAGACTTTAGGAGAAAATGTAACAATCAACCTTAGTTGCTGTGGATGTCCCATGTAATCAACATTTACAATCTAAGATAATGTATAGCTATAATCACCTTAAATTATAAATGCTACGATTTCACTAATCCAACAATAATGCATCTGGGTTTGTGTTTATGTTATGATGATTGTTTGCTGAAATCAGCAAATATAAGTTGAAAGCAATCTTATAAAATGAATATCCATTACTGCTGAAAGTGGCATTTGGATACTACTTGATAGCCTTTGTATGTTTGTTTGCTTGCTATCAGTGTCAGTTGGGTTCAGTTGGAGCCAATGACTTAATTCCTTATAAAACTTGGTTAAAAAATTCTGTATTCCATTCCTTCCCTGTGTAATACTTTCTGTACCGAACAAAAGGTAGAGGAAGGCCCTTTGTAGAGAAAGCACAAACACAGGAATATATTCACAGGTCAGTCTTCATCCATGCATAGATGCAGACTCACACAATAAACCGACATGGAAAAGAGAGAACACAGGAAAAATGAAATAGAGAATTCAAATATAAGCTCAATCTTAGTTAAATAACACTAAGGAAGAACTTTGGTTTACTTCCTTAGTATGACACTCATTCATTATTTGTGACTCAAGAGTTTATGATTAATGTCCTCAAACTGAGGCAAAACTAATAATGATCTGACATCATCTCTCAAATATGGTCTTGTTTAGAAGTTTCATTTAGTTATGCATTTTGTTCATTTTATATAAATTTTATTATATACATTTTGTATAAATTTTACAACATGAATGAATTCAATTGTACCTATAGAATAACTTATAAAGAGTTGAAATCTTTATTATTTTAGTCCAATACTCAATGGGGTCTGAAAGGGTTTATTAATATAATTGCTGTTTTTTTATATTGATTTCAACAGAATTAATAATATAGCACAGATCCTGTACAATTTAAAAAAATATGTATTGACTTCTTTGTTATTGTAGATTTTTAGAATAACTGTGAATATCTTGCCAATATATTGGGAATTCCTATATAATTATGTCTTAGTTATGGTTTCTATTGCTATGATTAAATATCAAGACAAAAAAAAAAGCATGATGGGGAGGAAAGGATTTATATGGCTTACACTTTCATGTTGCTGATCATCATAGAAGGTAGTCGGGACAGGAACACAAACAAGGCAGGAACCTGGAGGCAGAAGTTGATGCAGAGGTCATAGTGGGATTTTGCTTACTATTACACCACCCACAACGTCCATCAAACACTAATTAAGCTCCGATTACCCAAGATACAATTCACAGACTACCTGAAGCTCAAGAAGAAGGATGACCAAAGTGTGGCTGCTTGGGTCCTTCTTAGAAGTGGGAACAAAATACTCAAGGGAGGAAATATGGAGACAAAGGGTGGAGTGGAGACTGAAGGAAAGGCCATCCTGAGACTGTCCTAGCTGGGGATCCATTGCATATAAAGTCACCAAATGCAGACAGCATTGTGCATGCCAAGAAGTGCATGCTAACAGGAGCCTGCGCTGTCTCCTGAGAGGTTCTGCCAGAGACTGACATATACAGAGGCAGATGTTCCCAGACAACCATTGGACTGATTACTGAGTCCCCAATGGAGGAGTTAGAGAAGGGACTGAAGGAGCTGAAGAGTTTTGCAACCCCATAGGAAGAACAACAATATCAACCAAACAGAGCTCCCAAGGACTAAACCACCAACCAAGGAGTACACATGGAGGGACCCATGGCTCCAGCTGCATATGTAGCAGAGGATGGCCCTGTTTTCTTTCTTTTTTTCCTTTTTCCTATTGGATATTTTATTTGCTTACATTTCATATGTTATCCCCTTTCCAGTTTCCCCTCTTTCCAACCCCACCCCCTGCCTCTATAAGGGTACTCCCCCACCGTCCTACCCACTCCTGCCTCAGTGCCCTAGCATTCCCCTGCCCTGAGGGCATCAAGTCTCCTCAAGACCAAGGAGCTCTCCTCTCATTGATACCTGATAAGCCCATACTCTGTTACATATACAACTGGAGCCATTGGTCCCTCCATGTGTGTACTCTTTGGTTGGTGGTTTGTTTACTCCTTGTGAGCTCTGGTGGGTCTGGTTGGTTGATATTGTTGTTCTTCCTATGGTGTTCCAAACCTCTTCAGCTCCTTCAGTCCTTGCCCTAACTCTGCCATTGGGGTCCCTGTGCTCAGTCTGATGTTTGGCTACATGCATCTGCATCTGTATTGATCAGGCTCTTGCAGAGCCTCTCAGGGGACAGCTATTTATTTTAAAGTTTATAAAATTTGAATTTGTCAGAGGTGACATTCAGTCTGGATTAAGTTGGTTTATTTTCCTGTTATTATTAACTAGGCAAAAATTAAAGGTGAAATTGAAAATCCCAGGTTATGTGAGTCATATATTATCCCCACAAATTGTTTCAGTAACAATTAGGCAGTAATTAATCTTATAATCTCAATAAACCACACAATAAACTAAAAACTGAAGTCACTAATCTAAATTAAACAACTATAAAAAGAACTTAAGAAAAAAAATGAAACAAAAATGAATAAAACTTAATGAAACTAAGAGAAAAATAATAGCAATAACATAAATTCAACATCCCAGAAAGCTTGTTTTCAAAATTAGCAATGAAATTGATGAACCAATAAGAATATTGAACTTTTTTTAAATAATAGGATGAATATTTACTTATTCACCAAATCTCCTTTGTAGTACTCAAGGAAATCAAGTGAGAGATAATAGGCAGGCCTTATTTTTCATATAAGAAACAACAAATTAAGGAGTAATAAAGAAGTTGCTTACGGTGTGAAAAGAGGAGTAAAGAATGATTCTAGGTTTAATACATTTTGTCTAGTTAAAAACTAAAAAATATTTAAATTGGTAGAGAAAACCTCAGTAACATTATGACAATATACAAATGCTAACTGACTGCAATCTTTTAGGCCAGATTAGTGACTACAAATACCATCCTTCCTCCAAATATGGGTGTATTAGAGTTGAACAATTATCTACTTTCTTTATCACATGGATCAAAACAATATTATATAATGAATGCTGTGGCCAGACCACAGAGAGATTCAGCATATTGTATAAAGAGAAGGTTCATATTCAGACCAGAGGTCAAACATGGTACAATTAAACTGACCATAGCATCAAGGGATACCTGTGCACTGGTAGTTCAGAGTCAAGTTTCAGCCCACATCATTGCTTAGGAGTAGTTCTTAGGAACATTTCTTCCCTTGAGATATGGGCTCTTGAATTTCTGAGAATTGGGCACAAACCAGCTTATTATCAACCATTATGGTCAAAGAGACTGTGTCCCTACTCTGTTCTCCATCTAAATGTAGAAAGCCATGCAGGAAGAGATACAGAAAGTTTCTAGAATGAGGCAAACATTTGCATATCAATGGGATACAGGCATGTGTTAGGCAGTACCACTACCAGCTATGCATAGATCTTGGTATATTTCTTATAAAAGCTGTATCCATGCTTCTGTACCCAAGCACTAACAGAGCTTACTGTTAGTCTGGAAGCACAAGAAACTTCCTTCTTTAATATGTATGAGCCAAAAGGCATAAAACATAGCATAGTGCAAGATGTCACCCCTGTCATTAAGACCAGGTAGCTATCAAAAGAATCTTACATAGAATCTTGTGTTTTACAGGTAGCAATTACTATTATGGAAGCTCTTTTTAGTTACATATCCATTTCTGACTTTGGCTGAAATTTCTGGTAGAGTTCAAGAGTCAGCAAGTTAGAGTCATGCCTAGTCTAACAGTTCTATTACATCTAGCACACTCTATTATTGTTGAGATCTGGCTTGGGAATTGAGCATACTTCAGCAATAAGTCAAATTTGATTATGTGGTGTTAAAATAATGGAAGCAACCACAGGTTCATACACAACCAACTTATAATTTTTTGAAGAATGGGCAGAAACTAACAAATACTCAAGAGAATAAAATAAATAACTAAAATTTCCATTCTCTGAAGTAACTCCAATAAGCAAAAATGCTTTTTTTAATTTGTATTTTTGATACTTTATTTATATTTCAAATGTTTTCCCCTTTCCAGGTCTCCCCTTTGAAAATCCCCTATACCATCCCCCTCCCCCTGTCTCTATGAACGTATTCCCACCCACCCACTCCTGTCTTCCCTCCCTGGCATTCCCCTATACTGGGGCATCTAACACCCTCAGGCCCAAGGGCCTCTCCTCCCACTGATGGCCAACAAGGCCCTCCTCTGCCACATATGTGGCCAGCACCATGGGTCCTCCATGTGTATTCTTTGGTTGGTGATCCAGTCCCTGGGAGCAACGGGAGGTCAGGTCAGTTGACACTGTTGCTCCCTCTGTGGGTCTGCAAACTCCCTCAGCTCCTTCATTCCCTACTCCAACTCCTCCATCTGTGACCCTACACTCAGTCATCCACACCTAAACACAGTGCCAGATGTTGGTAAGTGTGCCTTATAGGAGAACCAACTGACAGTATTTTAAATGGCCATTTAAGAAAATTCAATAAGCTAGAAAAAAACAAAGGTCTTTTTTCTATTTTCCCAAAGAAACTTAATAAATGGAAGAAATAAAAAAAATGAAACATAAATCTTTTATCCAAAAAGTATTCTCAGTAAAAGGAACAATGTCTTTGGACACAAGAGTATCACAGCAAATTAATGAGGATAAACACATCTCTACAGTTGAGTAAGGAAAGAAAGACAACGAGGAACAGGAAAAGTTTACAGAACCTTTGCAAAAACTTTACAATAGAAAACACGTAAGTTATTGAGCTTTGATAAGGAATTTAAAATGCTGTGGTAAGGGGAATTTTATTCTAACAATACCCAAAGAAAGATATAAATACCAAGGTATAGCAAGGTGAAAAGTCACTAGTCAAATCTGATTAAAATAAGCCTTTCTGCAGATGGAGAGATGGTTTACAGGTTATGGCTTGCTGCTAGTTGAGGGGACTGGAGTTTCATCCAAATAGGGGGACCAGAACCACCTGTAATCACAGCTCCCTCTTCTGACCTCTGTAGGTGCCAGAACACATATTCTCATAGATGTATACAGACACAAACACATGCACATAAATAAACAATAAAATACATATTTTACAAACCAGATTATAAATCATCACTAAAGATATAACATAATTTGGTTTTTCCTTTAATAACTAAAGAAAATGAATCATTAAAAGTGCCCAAATTAAGTGGGTTTTTGTTCAGATCTTCATGATTTTATTGGGTAACTATGCCAAGCATTTTGGGGAGAAGTAACAAGTATAATACAAAATTAATTACTCAACTAAAGTAAAAGAGAAAGACCCTTTATTAATAGTTACCCAGTGGAAGGGGGCAGGTGTTGAGAGAGAAAGGAAAGAGACCCAGAAGGCCAGGAGAATTAATAGAAATCTATAGCTGCTGGGTGTGGGAGAGTGGGGGAAATCTTTAGGAAGTCCCAGAGACCTGAGATGGGGGAGGCTCCCAGGAGTCAATGAAACTGACTTATCCTAGATGCCTAACAGTTGAAATGTGGAATAAAGACACCAACTTACCCACAAAAACTTTTGACCCAAATTTGTCCTGTCTACAAGAAATGCAGGGACAAAGATTGAGCAGAGACTGAAGGAATGGCCAACCAATAACCAGCCTAACTTGAAACCCATCCCATGTGCAAGCACCAAACTCTGATACTATTAATTATACTCTGTTATGCTTGCAGCCAGGTACCTAGCACAGCTGTCCTCTGAGCTCCACATAGCAACTGACTGAGACATATTCAATTATCCACAGCCAAACATTGGACTGAAGTCGAGGACCCTTATGGAAGAGTTGATAGGAAAGAATGAAAATACCTGAAGGGGATGTAACACTACAGGTAGAACAAAAGAGTAAACTAACCTGTACCTCTGGGAGCTCTCTGAGACTGAACCACCAACCAAAAAATACACATGGACTGGAACAAGGACCTAGGCATGTATTTAGCAGATATGTGGCTCAGTCTCCATGTGAGGCCCCCAACAACTGAAACGGAGGCTCTCTCTAAAGCTGTATGTAGCCTGACTGTGGCATCCTTTCCCCAACAGGGCTGCCTTCTCTGGCCTCAGTGGGAGAAGATGCACTTAATCTGGCAGAGACTTGATGTGCCAGGGTGGGGGGATAACCAGGGGTGGCACCCTCTCAGAAGAAAAGTGGATGGGGCAACGGGGTTGTGGGAAGGTCTTTGTGAGGGTGGCACCAGGATTTGGCAGCATTTGGGATGGAAATAAATAAACTAAACATTATATTTTATTAGAGTAAAATTATTACTATAATATGAAAACAGTAAAAACTATTAGTAGAAATTGAACTTAAGGACCATTCAAGAAGAAGAAACTCATGCCTGGTACCGTAAACATAGCCAAATATCTAGGATAGGCGAGGTAATGAATCATGGAGGAGAACTGACAATTGCTACTTTAATATACCAGCATAATTCTTAACTACATTCTAATTATTTATCTATATCCAGACAGATAAGTATAGGCTCAGCCTTCATCAAAGAAACATCTTGCAACAGAGACCCTTACAAAAAGTCATAACCAGTGAAGATGCAGAGAACAATTGACAATATGTTGTCTAGTCCTAACTGATTCATCTACAACACAACTGCACCTATATTTAAGGGATCATAGTGGAAGAGGTGAAAGATTGTAAGAGCCAGAGAAGAACAGGGTTTGCTGTGAGGTTGTGTCCTTTAGAAAAGTCAGGGAGCTACACCCATGAAATCTCAGCAGCATGGCTGTGTAAACAAGATCAGAACAAGAATGACACCAATAGACATGCTAACAAGGAATGGAGAAAAATCTCTAATAGGACCTCAATCCCCGACAAAGAACTATAGGCAACTAAAGGATTCTGAGAGTGGAAGAGATTGTTTTTCCCAGAGAAGTGTCTCCAAATTTGTTATCTAACACCAAGAAGTAGGACCTTGAAATCAGAACTATACAAGTTATATATGGACTGAGATTTTATGCATTTTATAAAATATATATATATGTTTGTGTGTGTGTTTATATATATATATATATTTTAAAATCATATATAATTTTAAAATTTAAAATCATATATAATTTTGAAATCATAACCCAATCAAACTTAAATCAAGTTTTTAGCATTTTAACATTTGAGTGTTACTTGAAATATTGATAAGAAAAGTAAGTAAAGGTGATATCTGAGCAGAGCTGGCAGGATGAATTCAACCCCTAGAACTCATGTGAAGGAGAGAACTGACTCCACAGAGTGGTTCTCTAACCTCAACACACGGTAGCATGAGGCAAGGCTTACCCTCACCTTCCATACATGCATCATATACACACGCAAGATGGTGATATTTAAATAAATAAATAAACATTCAATGACCTGAATGTTTCTCTCTATGACCATTTCTCTCAATCAGGTCAATTATTTGAACACATTTAACACAAATGTGATTATTTTTATAATAAACCTTGAAAATATGTATATTTACTTTTTTACTCTAAATTTTTGAAATACATATCACTTTTTAGTCTTTTCTTCTTGTTTATCAGTTTACCTGTGAAAGCATTTACAAACCAAATCCTTCATGAAATACAGATTAGCAGAATTTCAAATTTTGTTGAAAAATTTAAGGATCCAAAATCCCCCCTCTCTCTTTTTTTGTGTGTATGTGCGTGTATATGAGTATGTGTGTGTATGTATGTATATATGAGTGTGTGTGTGTGTGTGTGTGTGTGTATGTGTGTGTTTGTGTGAATGAGTACTTGCTGTTCTTCAAGAGGAATGGGCTTTCACTCAAATCTTAGTGGGCTGGGGCAGGTTGAAGCTTACAACTGTATAACTCCAGCTCCAATGTACCTGACATTCTCTTCTGACCTCTTTGAGCACTTGCACACGTGTGTATAGCTTAAATTTGGAATTTTTCTTAAAAGATCTTGTATTTGTTACTTGGGTCTCAGTTATAGGGTCTCTTTTGGAAGATGATGGAAGCCTTAGGAGGCACAGTATAGAAAAAAAGAAATAGGAATATGGGGCTATGCCTTTGATATCATATCAGACCCTGACTGCTTTCTATTTGCAACTTGTCTGCCAAGAGGTGGATACTCTCTGATACATGTTCCTGTTGTCATTTTGTTTTGCTTCATCACAGAGCCACAGTCAGTGGTGAAAAGAATTGTGCTCTGAAACCTCAGAAAGGGTACAAAAACACCCATATTCTCTTAAGTTGTTTGTGTCAGATATTCTGTCATGGCAGTAAGAAAGGTGACCAATGTAGAAAACAGGTTCCAAAGAAGTGAGGTCTTTTTTGTACCTACCTAAACATATGATCAAAAGCTTTTGGTATTTGTTTGTGTAATGAACATGGAAAAGTTTGGAGAAACAACATAGAGAAAGGCAAAAAGTGCTAACTGGAGTTGAATGAATGGTTGAGAATGTTATCTCAGAAGACTAAAATTTCTATAATATTGTAAACCATAAACATGTTTCCTTTGACTGCAAGAAGAGCTATTTGTTGGGATTATACAGAAGACATACATGTTACAGTCCATGAAAGATCTATATGTTCTTCATGAAATGAGACATTATATAAGCTGTGCTAAAAGTGATGGACTAATTAATGTGGCAAAAAATATTTCAAACAGCCCAACCATTATTCATATTGTGCCATGTTTATTGCTGGACACAAAAAAGGCAAGTTTCTAGTGAAAATCTGGAGTAAAATCTAGAGGAGAAAGACTTTAAATAGTTCCTGTTTTGACAGAAAAGCTAGAGTGAAGTTTAGTTTATGAAAATCATGCTTTGTAAAGACCTTTAAAAGACAGTTTAAAAGAAACCAAGTTCTTTGCATTAGAGTAATAGGAAAGAAGCTTTGAGAGTACCTTAAAAATTGCCCAGTCCCCACCAATCACAGGTTTCAGAGTATAGAAGAGTAAATTCTGATCACAAAGAAAATTGATTCCCTAAGATACATTTCACTGTGTTCAGCCACCAAGACACTCATGTGCAAATATAGTGGAACACAAAAAGGTCCAGTTACAGCTCACTTTGACAGAAGACTTTGATATATAACACGTGAAGCTCGTTTTGCAAACATGCCAAGTGAAAAATGTACAAAGCCATCCACAAAGATTTCAAAGAAGGGTCAGAATCTGAAACTTTCGGTCCTAAGTGACAGGGGTTTGATGCTTGCAGGTGTTTCCCTTAGAGAATCATATGTGAAGCTGGGAGGGTGAGGTGAAGATTCAGTGAGAATTCTAGATTGTTGAAGATGCCAGGAATATGGATTTTTTTTTTCTGTTGAGAAAATCCAAAAGCAACAGGAAAAGCCAGCACAAGGGAGAATCCATGAAGCTGTGGCAGAGTGTGGACCCCTGTTGGCTTATATGCCACCACAATGTTCGTCATTCCAGCCAGGAAACTCTAGGAAACACTACTTTCCAGTCTGGGTTTTGATTTTCTGTAGGGCCAATTATTTTTTACTATTCTCATACTTGTTCATTTTAGATGACAATACTTATTTTGTGACATATTTAAGATGTACATGCTTTTCTTTGTGATTTCACAGGGGCATACAATTAAGATACTTTTGCATATCAGATATACTTAAGGTATTAAGTTTTGACTTTCAGGACTTTGGGATTATTTTGTGTTATTATATTGTCACAAGCCTTCTGAAATCAGAAGCAGAATATTGTATTTTCTTTTTTTAAATTCAGTATATGCTTTTAGTTTTGAATGAAAAATTTAAAGTGATAACTATATGAAAGCGCTGCAGAGAAATATGCGGGAATACCCAGTGTATACTATGTAAGTTCATACTTAAATGTGAGAAGTATAGACTAAGGTCTAGTCTAATACATGTGTTCAAATTAACAAACAGAATGTGGGATTGCAATATTTTTGTAGGAGGGTGAGCTAAGTGGTCTTAAAGAAGCCTTACCATTTTCTTTTTCAATGAGTACTAGCAACTCTTTAAACATACAGTGTTCACATTTTCCAGCCCCCAAATACCTTATTTGACCATTTAGTTTTGAATATCCACCACCTATATTCCAGTTATCAATTTATCAATAAACAGAAGTAGAAATATCATATGTATAGAATGCTTATTGGCACAAACAGTAGATTGTCTCACTTCGCAATCCCCACAGGAACATTTCTAGAATCAGAGTGAATGAGAATCCAGTGAGGTGGCCTAAGGAAGAATAGCCTCATCTATGGCAGTGTGTGTCTCACATCCTCCACATGCTAGTACTTAACCCCTCCCTCCCCAGAATCTCTGTGCGACAGAGGAGATGTTATGAGGGCTGCCATCCTTATATCTGATCACGGTTATGGGTTTGTTACATGAAAACAAGTATGTGTCACCAGTTTTAGCTTCTTACTGAAGCTGGTGTAAATAGGATTTTGTTTCTTAGCTTTTTAGTCTGATACATTATTTCTTTTTTCCATGACTATTTTTTATTGATTATTTTATTTATTTACATTTCTAAGTACCAGAGGCCTAAGAGGTGAGAGACTCTCAGGACTCAAAGGGAAGGATCTTAGATGAAATGCCCAACAGTGGGGAGAGGGAACTTGTAGAGTCCACTTCCAGTAGAAAGACAGGGCATCATGAGTTAGGGATGGGGTTGCCATTCCACAATTAAAAATTCTGACCCAGAATTGTTCCTGTCTAAAAGAACTACAGGGACAGAAATGGAAAAGAAACTGAAAGAAACGGGGTTCAGTGACTGGCCCAAGTTGTGATCCATCTCAAGGAGAGGCTCCAAGGACTGACACTATTACTGATGCTATGTTGTGCTTACAGACAGGAGCCTAACATGGCTGTCCTCTGAGATGCCCAACAAGCAGCTGACTGAGACAGATACAGATACTTACCCCCATAGGAAGACCAGTAGTTTCAACTAACCTGGACCCCTCAGATGTCTCAGACACAGGGTCACCCACCAGGCAGCATACATGAGCTGGTCCAAGGCCCCTGACACACACACACAGACACACACACACAGACACACACACACACACACAGACACACACACATACACAGAGAGAGAGAGAGAGAGAGAGAGAGAGAGAGAGAGAGAGAGAGAGAGAAAGAGACAGACAGAGAAGAGACAGACAGAGACAGAGAGCAGAGGACTGCTTGGTCTGGGCGCAATGAGAGAAGAAGTGCCTAATCCTGGAAGTGGGGAGGCCTGGCAGGGGTGGGGTGGTGAATAGGAAGTGGGGGTGAGCAGGTGGGGACATCCTCTTGGAGACACAGGGGAGGAGGAATGCGATGAGGAACTGTGGGAGGGTGGACCACGCAACTGGACTGCAAAATAATAAAAGTAATAATAATAAAAAAAAAACCGTATTTTCCTTTCGTTTTTTTTGTTTTTTATAGAAGAAGGGTTTTGATTGGCCTTATGGTTTTATTTGGTTAGAGTTCATGATGGCAGACTGAAGGCATTCAAGCAGGCACAGCTGATAGCTCACATCTTAAAACCTCAAGCAGGAAGTGGAGAGGACACCAGTCATGCATAGGCTTTTGAAGCCTCAAAGCCTACCCCCAATGATACACCTCCTCCAGCAAGGCTACACCTCTTTTTTTTTTTTAAATTTAGTGTTTTATTTGCAAATGTCACTTTCATTTCTTTATTTTATTTTATTTTATTTTCTATTTTTTAATACTTTATTTACATTTCCAATGTTTCCCCCTTTCCAGGTCTCCTCTTTGGAAATCCACTATCCCCTCGTCTTCCCCTGCCTCTATGAGATTATTCCACCTCCCACCCACCCGCCCACATACTCCCATATTCCCCCCTTGACATTCCCCTTTACTGCGGCCTCTAACACCCTCAGATCCAAGGGCCTCTCCTCTCACTAATGGCCAACAAGGCCCTCCTCTGCCACATATGTGGTCCAAGCCATGGGTCCCTCGATGTGTATTCTTTGGTTGGTAGTCTAGCCTCCAGGAGCATGGGGGGGGGTCAGGCCAGTTGACACTGTTGCTCCCTCCATGGGGCTGCCACTCCCTCAGCTCCTTCAGTCCCTTCTCCAACTCCTCCATCTGGGACCTCACTCTCAGTCCAGCAGTTACTGTAAAGTGAAACTTTGGTATTCTGAACTTTTGGGCTAATAACCACTTATCAGTGAGTACATACCATGTTCATTTTTTGTGACTGAGTTACCTCGCTCAGGATGATATTTTCAAGTTTGATCCATTTGCCTGCAATTTTCATTAAATCATTGTTTTTAATAGCTAAGTAGTACTCCATTGTGTAAATGTACATTTTCTGTATCCATTCCTCTGATGAGGGACATCTGGGTTGTTTCCAGCTTCTGGCTATTATAAATATGGCTGCTATGAACATAGTGGAGCATGTGTCTTTGTT
>JAPYYD010003765.1:0-13783 GCA_028551405.1 Uromys caudimaculatus | reverse complement strand
GGGATGGGGCAAAGACTTCCTTTCATGATCCTCATTTGTTCTGCCTCCACTGCCTAGAGCCACCCAGGATACTGGGTATAGACTGGTGCCCACTCCCCATTCTATTAAGCCTCCCCTCCTGAAGAGGAGGGAAGCTGATAACTCCTTTGTCAAGCTCATCTTTTCCCAGCTTACCCTGAATCAAACTTGGTAACTGTTCTGTCACTTTCTAGAATCTTCCTTTATATTTCAAACTTTCCCATTGATTTCTTTCCTCTTCTTGATTTCCCTATAACCCTTAGCTGCATGGTAGTCCGCCTCTTCGTACCTGCCCTAATTCTTCTCCCTGAAGCAAAAACAAACCTTCCCCGACTTTCTGTTCCCAGAGTGGTTTCTTTACTTCTTGTTGAGCCTTATGTTCTTTAATCCTCATCAGGCATATTGAGGGCCACCTTTTGTGTGATGTCTACTGCAGACAGGTGAACAAAGTTTATTCACCTCTGATATGGTATTTAGACCAAGGAAAGGACTCCATTAGAACTCTATTGGTGAGCCAATGAGGTTATTTCAATTCCTTGCAAGAGTATAAGTTTTCTTATAGGAGTATGGACAACGAGCAGAGGCAGCTACATCACCAAGAAACCCCCCCCTGCCTGAGTGATGGCTCATGAAATCTGGAATCTCAGTGCTCTCTGCACAACTTACGGGTAGCTTGAGACATCGTAGAATCTATTCTATCTATTCTACCTAAAGCCTTTACTACTAATGTAATCTTGGAAAGGGTTGTTGTTGTTGGTCTTGTGAATCTTACTAATTTTAGGAACTTCCTTAGATTTATGAATTATTTACTTCCTTAACAATGTAAGTTCGCTTTACTTCCTCAGTCTTAAGGAGCATCTCTCAAGGGTGGAAAGCTTCAATTCAGAAGAAGTTGCTATGTGTCAGCTCCTAAATGCCTTGCTCTTGCTGATGTTGAAGCAGATCCTTGACCTCCCTCGTAGACATCCTATTGTAGGGAAGACAGTTCCCAAGCTAGTAGTTAGGAGAAAAATGCTGGGAGAAATTGAAAAAGAGAGAGGAAGAGGATTGTAGTATATTTGAGCAAAGTCTCAAAGGATATGAGACTGAACCACGTGTACACAGGAGGGATGGACCAGGCTAAGGAAAGCAGGGACTGCAAAGGTCTGGAGGTAGGAACATGGTTTGTATACTGAGGAACATTAGCCAGCTGAGGTTTGCTTGGGACCTTCTATATATGAGTGGGTCTGTTTGCTCCCTCATACTAGGGCTGGCCATGCGCCATCTAAACAGAGGGTGGCCTGTGTGCAATAGGCACCAGACAGTGAGTTGAAATAAAACTTGGACCCTTTTCAAATCCCCTCCATGCTTCTTCTGCAGGTCCGCCTTCTTGGGGTGGTATCCAAAGGCCAGCCAACACTGGTAGTGATGGAATTGATGGCTCATGGAGACCTGAAAAGTCACCTCCGTTCTCTGCGGCCAGATGCTGAGGTAAGCTGGCTCTAGGCCCCTAGCAGGGCGCCTGATCTTAAATGTACCACTAAATGCAAACCCATGCTTTAGAATAACCCTGGTTATAACCCTTCCCCACCCCCACCCTCTATACACCCTGTAAGAGATAATTTAGATGGAATCAGAGTGCTAACTGCAACCCATGTTTTGACTTTAGAATAACCCAGGCCGTCTTCCCCCTACCTTGCAAGAAATGATTCAGATGACAGCAGAAATTGCGGATGGCATGGCATACTTGAACGCCAAGAAGTTTGTACACCGGGACCTGGCAGCTCGAAACTGCATGGTTGCCCATGATTTTACTGTCAAAATTGGAGGTGTGTCTTAGAATCCATGAGAGAGAGAGAGAGAGAGAGAGAGAGAGAGAGAGAGAGATTGTATGTGTATGTGTATGTGTAGTGTATAGTGTGTATTATAGGGTGTGGTTGGCATGGCAGATTCTGGGGTCCTAAATTCAGGTCCTTATGCTGCCTGAAAAATACTTTTACCCACTCTGGGCATTTTCCCAGCCCAGAAAGCTAACATTTCTGTTCTTGTTTTCTTTTTGTTTGTATCAAAAATAAGTAAGTAAGTAAATAAGTAAATATAACAGCTTGGGGAGGAAGGCATCTGTTTCACACTATAGTCTGTCACTGAGGAGAGTCAGGCAAAGAGCTTGAAATGGAATCCATGGAAGCATGCTGCTTGGTGATTTGCCCTGGCTCACACTTGGCTGGCTTTCATCTATAGTCCGGCCATCTCTTCTAAGGGAATTGTGATGCCTACAGTGAACTTAGCCCTCCTATATCAGTTAACAATCAAGACATCCTCTATAGGCATGCCCATAGGCCAATCTGATATAGGTAATTCTTCAATGGAGGCTCTTCTCTCCGGTGGCTCTAGCCAGCATGTAAGAGCTTTGTAAGCCATGGGATTTGCCTCTGCTCTACAAAACCAGTGAGAATCAGGAACAGGCAAGCTCCCATAAAGGTCCCAAAACACATCCCCCCTCTCACGTTAGTTATGGAAGCAGGTAGGGAGATGAACCTGTGTACGATTCCAGGAGATATTTTTCTACATAACAATGAGAGTCATACAGGAATATACCCAAAGACATCAACCTGTATGAAGGGAGATGGGACATGATTCTGTATTTATGATCCTGAAGACCTTCTACATTAACAAGGAGAAAACCCCTACAAAACCCAGGAGAGGCAGTGCATGTACCTGGACACTTGGGGAGGTAGAGGCAGGAAGATCAAAAACTCAGCGTCATCCTCAGCTGTGTAGCAAGTCCAAAGTTACCCTCGAATATGTGGGAGCTCGTCTCAAGGAAGAAAGAAACAAAAAAAACAATGAGAACTGGAGGGAGCATGATTCTACTCACATAGCCGCCCTTGTGTCGTAGGATGTTGCCAAAATGGAGGATGTACAGGGGAGATATGGAGGTGAGCCTAGACTGTGCAAGGGCAAAGCAATGAGAAGTGAGATGGATGAGAGAGAGAGAGAGAGAGAGAGAGAGAGAGAGAGAGAGAGAGAGAGGCAGAAAGGCTTGCCTGCCCACTGTTTGGGAGTGTCGGCAGAGGCAAGGTCAAAAGAAGACCCCAAGTTTAGTGGAGGGAGCAGCAGATTATCTAGACAAAGGAAAAGGGTCTGTTTGGGACACTGGGGAAGGAGTAGGTGGGAAGGATGACAGCCCCTATAATCCATTCACAGCCTCCCACACACCTCAGGAATCCCCTCTTGGTGAATTTGCCTGCCACCCACAGGAGCTCTAGTGGTGCTTCGAGGGGTGGATCACTCAAGATGCTAGGAGGATGACCTGAAAAACCTGTGAACTGTTTGTTGTCAGACTTTGGAATGACAAGAGACATCTACGAGACAGATTACTATCGGAAAGGGGGCAAGGGACTGCTGCCTGTGAGGTGGATGTCACCCGAGTCCCTGAAGGATGGAGTCTTTACTGCTTCTTCCGATATGTGGTGAGTTGTGCACGCATGGGTGGATACTGGTGCTGGGCTTGAACTCCTCCAGGTGTCCCACTCATGTGGTCATCAGGAGATGATAGAGGAAAGCCTGCCTTTCACATATAGAAATGAAGGTTTGTCTATCTGGGTTCTCTTAGATGGCTACCTTTATGTATTGATTGAGGATAGTCTTAGAAGAATTTATTCATGGATTATAATATAAATCAATGTGTGTGTGTGTGTGTGTGTGTGTGTGTTTTGCTGGGGAGACCATGCTATATCACATATGTGGAGGTCAAAGGGCAGCCTGTGGGAGTCAATTCTCTCCTTCCACCACCGTATGGGTCCCAGGGATCTAACTCAGGCCACCAGGCTTGGCAGCAAGTGCTGTCCACTGAGATATCTTGCTGGCCTTGCACATCCAACTCTTTGCGTGGGTTTGGGGCATTGAACTCAAGTACCCGTGCTTTGGTGGAAAGGACTTTGCCAACTGAGATATCACCTCGGTCCATCACTTGTTCTATTAATTGGTCAACAAAATTCTAGTAAGTCAAAAGAGATATGAATGAATGTATTTGAGATAGAGACTGTTGTATGTGTTGTTGGCTTCTTTGTTTACTGCTCTCAATTGTCATTGGCAGGTCCTTTGGGGTAGTCCTTTGGGAAATCACTAGCCTGGCTGAACAACCTTATCAAGGCCTGTCTAATGAACAGGTGTTGAAATTTGTCATGGATGGAGGCTATCTGGAACCCCCTGATAATTGTCCAGAAAGACTGTAAGTATAGAAAAGATCTGGCGTGTGTGAGGATTTGCACGTAACAGGTGTTTTGTGTCTGTGTGTTTTAGGTACATATGCGTGGGTTTGGTTTGCAGGCCTTATGCTCACAGGAGCTTATATAGTTTGGCTTTACATCCAGGCTTGTATTTTCATATTGCATCTTGGATGCCCACTTTCATCCTCACATGTGCCTACATGTGTGCTATGTTTGCATATACAGACGCCTGTGCATGCGTCATGCCGTCTATATGCATACATTCGCATATCAAATCCATTTTAAAGATTTATTTTTACCTAAGGTATATGAGTGTTTGCCTACATGTATGTTCATAACATATATACTTGGTGCCCAAGGACATTAGAGGAGGGTGTTAGATCCTCTGAATCTGTTATTACAGGTGGTTCTGAATCAATACATGGGTACCAGGAACTAAACCTTAGTCAACTTCAAGAGCAAATGCTCTTAACCACTGAGCCATCTCTTTAGCCCCTTAAATCTTTCTTTTTTTAAAATACACTTATGTGTACCTGTGTGTACTTACATGTGTGGAGGGCATCATCCTTAGAAATACTATTTATCTCCATTGAGACATTGCCTTCATTGGTGTGGCGCTCACTGATTCAGCTAGGCTGGCTGGTCAGCCATTGAGTCCCCAGAATCCTCCTGCTTCTATCACCCCAGCCCTGGGATTGTAAGTGTACATTTTTAAAAAATTACTTATTTGTTTTTATTTTACTTGCATTGGTTTTCCCTGCATGCATGCCTGGGTGAGGGTGCTGGATCCACTGGAGCTGGAGTTACAGACAGTTGTGAGCTGCTATGTAGGTGCTAGGAATTGAACCTGGGTCCTCTGGAAGAGCAGCCAGTGCTCTTAACCACTGAGCCATTCTCTCCAGCCCCAAATGTATACCTTTTTTTATGTAGGTTCTGAGGGTCTAACTCAGGTCCTCAGGCTTGAGGGGTGAGGACTTTACCAACTAAGCCATCCCTCAACTTTGCATATCAAATCTTTATAAACATATTTGTGTGTGTATCTGTGTCTGCACATACATGCTTAGATTTGTCTTATATTTTTATTTATCTCTTCATATTCAAAATTTTCTGAACATTGCCTCATCAGGGCCCTCTTCTGGCGTGAGCAGTTTGTAACTGGTTGAGAATTGGGGAATTTATCTGTGATGATTAGTTTTAATGCCCAACTTGACACAGTCTAGAACTGTCATTGAGGGCTTGTCTAGATAACACTGGCCAGTGGGCATATCTATGGGGATTGTCTTGATTATGATAATTAATGTCACCTACTATCGAACTGTAGGTGGCACCATTTCCTATGCAGAGAGTCCTGAACTCTATAAGTGGAGAAAGCAAGCCGAGCAAGCATGCATATGTTCATTCTATATCTGCTCCTGACTGCATATGATGTGACTAGCTGCTTTAAGTTCCTACTGCCCTGACTTCCCCACTCTGATGGACTGCAGTCTGGAATGGCGAGCTAGGATGAGCTCTTTCTCCCCTGTGTCTTTTATTGGGGTGTTTTATCGTCATAGCAATTGGAATGGAAATTAAGCCCCAGGGTAGGGATTTGAAACCTTTCCTTAAAGGTTCTGTGGTAAATAGTGACAACACAGTGACCCTGTGTGGTTGAAGCTTGAGTATAGTCATAGGCATTGTAAAGATGCATCGGTGAGACCATATGTATTAGCTATCACTGCTAGGGAGCTCCTGAGGAGTTCTACTTAAAGGAGAGAGTGGTCTCAGCCCATGCTCACTGGGCTCTACTGCTCTTGGCATACTCTTTTGAATGAGCTGAAAACTCATATAGTTGTACCTGCCAAGGTTCAAGGGTACCTCCCTGAAGGGTCTTTAAGCCTAGAATGACTGTTGGGTACACATAGCCTCTGCAAGCAGTCCCAGGTAGGAGTAAAACACACCAAATGCTGAGGTATCAGAGACGGGGATGCATATTGTGATAAACGATATACAATGTCTGCCCAGTTTCTGTCCTTTCTTATCTCTGTTGCCATAGTGAAACCTGACCGAAAGCAATTTAGGCTAGGAAGGATTTAGTTGGGTCACTGACGGGCAAGTCAGAGTAGGAACTCAAGCAGCTAGTCACGTCACGTCCTCTGTCAAGGGCTGAGAGACATAAGCGTATGGAACTTTGCTTGCTTGCTCTCGGCTTGCTCTCGACACTCTCATGAAGTTTAGGAGCCCCCTGCCCGGGGTGTGGTGTCATTCACAAAGAGCTGGGTCTTCCCACATCCATTAACAATCAATACAAACCCCCAGAGGTAGGTTCATAGGCCAACCTCATTTAAACTTTTTCTCAGCTGGGGCTCTTTTCCCAGTTGACAGCTTCTTGGGCCCCATTATGTTACCCCCCTTACCCATGCCTTTCCTCTTCCCTTCCCCTTCTTTTCTTCCTCTCCTCTGCCCTCCCTCTTCCTCCATTGAGCATTGTCCCTCTTTGTCTTTTTATTTAGAGACACTGGTCTCACAAGGTGAAAGTCACTCTAACCTGACAGACCTTGAATTTACAGTCCTCCTACCTCAGCCTCCAGAGTAGCTGGGATAACAGGCATGCACTGCCATGTCTAGCTGGCTTGCTTTTCAGCCCCGCTAGACTTGTTGATCCAGCCCCGACTACCATAGAGCCACAGCCAAGGCAAGGACTCCCACTACTTGAAATGTGGTCTGTAGTGGGGTAATACAGGAGCAGCCTGACTGTACCTCGAAACTTATCCACCCTGGTTCCTGTCTCCACAGCACTGACTTGATGCGCATGTGCTGGCAGTTCAACCCGAAGATGAGGCCAACCTTCCTGGAAATCGTCAACCTGCTCAAGGATGACCTCCACCCCAGCTTTCCCGAGGTTTCCTTCTTCTACAGTGAAGAGAACAAGGCTCCTGAGAGTGAGGAGTTGGAGCTGGAATTCGAAGACATGGAGAATGTCCCCTTGGATCGTTCGTCTCACTGTCAGAGAGAAGAGGCTGGGGGCCGGGAGGGAGGGTCCTCTCTGAGCATCAAACGGACCTATGACGAACATATCCCCTACACCCACATGAACGGGGGCAAGAAGAACGGGCGAGTCCTCACCCTGCCGAGGTCAAACCCTTCCTAACAGCGCCTTCTCGGGAAGGATTCTTTTCGTTTCTTTCTTTTTTAAACTCTTCTGTAGTTTGACTGCCTCCAGGAAACTCAGGATTATCAGGACTACCCAGATGTGAAACTGAGCTCAGAGATAGTTCATACACATTTCTGTTTGTCTTTTGACCTGAAAACACACACGTGTGATTGCCAACCCTGCGAGCCTGTGGCAGGCTAACTGTGAACCTAGAGGGGTTGGGCTTTCTGTACTCCCTTCGTGCCCCCACAGTAGCAAACCAAGATTTTGTTGGTGGTGGCGTTGTTTTCCTCATAGATTGGAAGAGTACACCTGTTTTTACCGATTTTTTCTTTTTTCTTTTTTTTCTTTTCTTTTTTGCTAGTGTCTGAGTTATACTTAGTTGTCAACGACAGACTTTATTTATGGAGCACAAGTCAGAAAGCAAAGAAGAAAGAGAAAACAAAACAAACAAAACAAAACCTGACCTACAGAACCTGGTTCTAGAATTACATGCTTTGCAGGGTTGGGCTTTGAGAAGGTTTCATTAATCTGAGAGAAGGATTTTACTTTATTTTAGGGTTTTTTTTTTTTTTTTTTCCTCATTCACAAGATCAATTCCTCAAGTTGACCAATAGCTGCTGCTTTCATATTTTATTTTGGGAAAGGGTGTGTACTCCTAAATGTGTGCTCATCTGCACACCCGTGTGCATTTGTGTGCGTGTGTTGTGTCCAGGTTAGAGATCACAGGGTGGGGTGGGGGGCTGTGTGTATGTAAAATATTCTCTGGACTGATGCTTGCTGAGTCTGTGCCCTCGAGGGATTCTTCTCAGTCACGTCAGAAGTCTTGCTCAGGTGTCTTCTTCCCCTTCCCTTTGGTGATGTTTTCCAAAAACAGAGGGAAGATTATTTGGTCTGGATTCATTGAGGATCTTTGGAAGACCAAACAAAGCAAAGGGGACACACACACACACACACACACACACACACACACACACACACACTGTAAAAGGAAGTAAGGCAACAATTTTGAGAATATATTTGTAACATATTTAAAGCTTATGGGATCTCTGGCACGAACTTAATAAGTTATTATTTCCTTGGGAGCCAGGGAAGTGGTGAGCACATCTGCCTGTGTGGGGAGACAGGACAATTTGTGAGTGGCCTCTGTGTTTGGTCTTTGAAACACATATTTTTCTGGGAATTATACCACATTAGCTGCTAGCCCTTTAGGAAGTTCTTGTGGAGTTTGTGGGTAACTGGATTTTTGACTGGTTCAGATAGTAACATTGACTGGATGTTGCTTGCTTGGATACACTGGTGGTTACCTGGAGCTGAGACGGCCATCCAGAACACCCGTGTTCATCTGGTTTTTCTCTGCTTGTGTACCTCACTTCTTCAAGGCCTACACTTTGCTCAATCATTGTGCAAACATACTAAACTCAGATCTCAAAGACCAATGACACAGATGGACTTTGAGAACACTAAGCAATATATAAGGAGGTGCACCTTCGGATCCCTGTTGGTCTCCTCCACCTTTGGGGTGTCTGGCTATTCTCCACACTAAACTCCCACAGCTGCTCTTGGTACCCAGGGACCTCAGCTTGGGCCAGATGTAGTGCCTGAGTCTGTTTCTCAGGTGCTTATGTTTCAGTCTCTAGAGACTAAAGTCTGGAGGAGAAAACATCAGAGACTTTCTTCTCACCACCAAGAACTCGTGAAAGGACGGGAACTCACAGCTTCTCTTTGCATGAAACCACAGCTGCTCAAGTAAAAGAAACAACTATAGTGAACTCAAAAATCCTCCCAGAGGTTCTTTCCTGCGTGCATTTCCCCACAAATATTTGATACCTTTCTTCTCCCCTGGGAGATATGAGATAAAGACACACTGGCCACCCCAAAACCCTCTTGATTCTTGGTTCTTGGTTGAGAACACAAGGACACATAAATCCCGGTTGCCAGTTGCTGTCAAATTTATATTAGAAAGACTGCAGCATGCAAAAATGTTACCAGGGAACTCAATGATTGGTACAAGAAGCAAGAGTTACAGTTACTTTTACCCAAAACACTTTGTAAATAGAGGGTCTGTGCGTCAATGGAAGACACCGTAGGTCTGGATATTTTTTGTTTATTTTTCCTTCTCACATGAATTTGTAGTGATGCTATACTAGCAGAAATTTTCACACCTTTCTAATTCAAAAGGTTTTCTTATAGTACCGGGGAAAGTATTTATTTTAATATATAAAATCACTCTTGAAAATCACTTTTGTAAAAAAAAAAAAAAAAATGGTATGCATGTAAATTTTTTTTTATCAAGGAAAAATAAAAACAGGTGAGTGTGGGTCATTTTTTTCCCCTTCTTCTCAGTACAGTCTACCTCAGTGTCTTATTAGGATGTGGTTTAGTAACAGATGTTGAGGCCTCAGGATTCTGGCTGAATCATTCTCCGAGTTGGGGAGCTGTGTACCTGTTGATTTTTGAATGCCAGGGACTAGGAAGAATTTTGAGGGAGTGAGCTGGGATTAAAAAGTTAGAGCCTTCCTGTGAACCCAGAGTCATCTTATTGCTGATATTCTTATCGAGTATAACCTCCTTATAAAAACCCATCTGTTGATTGCACACGCCTCACACACAAGCCACACTTCCAGTTATCATGATTTAGCCTCTTTGCGAGGCCCCTGATCTAAGGTCTTTTGGTGAAAAGTGGGTGTTCCTTTTTCTGATGAGGCTGTGAGCCAGCACCTTCAGGTGCCACATGAAGTCCCCCAGACATGAATGCAAAGGGAATCTTGGTTTTCTGACCATTATTACTTACCCTATTCAGACCCATGAGGCTGTTTGTGGGCACCTCCTACACAAATAGACAATGCAAGGGTATTTGGGGAAATCCTAATACAAAACCTATCAGTTTCCTGAACGTATCTTAAACAGTAAGATAGGAACCCTGTGTTGGGGTTTGGTTGGCTTTAAGCTGACACTGTTTGGCCTTGTGCAATTTTGAGACCTCTGGAAATCAAGGCGGGGCCAGCATGGCTCCTGTTTTCCAGCTTTGCCATATATTTTACCTTAGGACACTGTCCTTGAAATTTCACTCTTCCCCATTTTTTTCTGGAGAGGCACACCAACTTGGGTGACCCCACCAAAAAAGGACTCCAGTAATTCCATTTTGATGTCTACTGTTGCTGGGAAGGAAACAAGCAGCTATTGGGTCACGAGACTCATTTTGGTTTCAGACGGTGTTAGCTTTGTAAGAAACCAATCTTGAGGCCTAGAAAATCAAGGCTACCCTGGGAGTTTGTAGTGATTGGGGGGGGGGGGGCAGCAAAACTAAGTTACATTGATACTTCTTGTGTTTTGGAAGATGTCTCATTATTTTAAAACTACTTTTGTGATCATGGTGAAAGCCATGCGGTTGTTTCTTCCAGGATAATAGCAGACATGTTTCCTCCTGTCTGGTTCAATGATGTCAAGTACGTGTCAGGAAACGTTCATGTACTTGGAGCTCTTCTTAATGTTCCCCTGTCATTTGGAGCTAGCTGGAAAGGCTGAGCCCTGGTGGCTTTCTGGATTTAGGCAGAGCACAGTTTGGGAGAATGTGGAGATTGGCAGGAAGAACTGAACTGTATTATGTAGCAGCTGAAAGTGGTGCCACCAACACAAGCAAAATGTACCCTTACTGTCTTACCAGGACAGACATTCTACCATGCAGAGTGATTATTGGGTTAAGGACTGTAATTTTATTTGAAACCCACCATAACACTGGCCAGTGGGCAGTATCACCGTGAGAGTCTGGCCCATCTTGGTAAACGAATGGTGGTCCTTCTAGCAATGGTTCTTCTACTTTGTGATAGGTGGATGTATTCTGGATTCTAGCTGATGAATTCTTGACAACATAGGCCCTTCAAAAAGTATGGTTTTGTTGGACATAGGAAAAGAATAGTGCTGATTTTGTGTAAACGGTGCACATATCGTAGTCTCATTTTAGAAAACCTTCCAGAATGTTCCTCAGAATATGAATTTACACGAGAGATGAAGTTGGGAAATAGGAATAACAGATTACCACTTGCTGTTTAAGCTACACAAAATAATATGATGGTCTTTTAAGAGGCCATGACTGAAAGCATATGCATCCTCAGATAGTACTCAAGAAATGGAAATCAATGAGTATTTGAGCTAACTTGATACCAATCAGGATACAGAATCAGTCTCTGGTCAAATTTTTATCTGTATGTGGGCCATTTAAAAAACAAACAAAATGAAACAAAAACTTGTCAAAAATTAGATCATGGTCCTGGAACCCTTGTTCTTATTGAGAAGGAAGGAAGGGCCCTCAAATGTGTGTGTGTCCATTCACGTGTGCAGGAATGGCTTGTTTGGACCTTATCCTTTGTATCAAAGTTGCTGCTCCTTTCCCCTTTATGTGCCTGGGTGGCTATATCCCATGTATCAACAGTGTGGGATCAAATGTGCCATGGCACTGCAGAAAATGCAGAAACACAAAACCCACCCAAAGCACAGTGACATTTTCCTACAAGAGCCAAGTAGCATCATGTACAGAATATGCCTTTTTTGTGTGTGGGGAGGGGGAGGGACTGAAATTATTCTGCATGTATAATACAGGCTAATTACTTGTTTATATTAAAATTTGGAATAAATTATCTTGAGACTATTTTTTGTGTAGTATCCAGGTTGGTCTGGGTGGGGCTGTGGCTTTGAGATTTGCTATATTAAGGGAAAGCCTAAGTGTTTGTGTGTGTGTTCGTGTATGCAGATACACATGTGTGATTGCTCATGAATGCATGTATATATGTATGTATGTGAGGGTAGAATCCAGATATTGTCTTTTAGGTGCTGTCCATTATTTTTGAGACAGGGTCTCTCATAGATGTTGTCCTGGCTGGGTTTGTGTCAACTTGACACAAGCTGGAGTTATCACAGAGAAAGGAGCTTCAGGTGAGAAAAATGCCTCCATGAGATCCAGGTGTAAGGCATTTTCTCAATTAGTGATCAAGGGGGGAGAGCCCCTTGTGGGTGGTGCCATCCCTGAGCTGGTAGTCTTGGGCTCTATAAGAAAGCCAGCTGAGCAAGCCAGAAGCAAGCAAGCCAATAAGAAACATCCCTCCATGGCCTCTGCATCAGTTCCTGCTTCCTGATCTGCTTGAGTTCCAGTCCTGACTTCCTTTTGTGATGAACAGCAGCATGGAAGTGTAAGCTCAATAAACCCTTTCCTCCCCAACTTGCATCTTGGTCATGATGTTTGTGCAGGAATAGAAACCCTGACTAAGACAGATGTCTAGCCAGTGAACTCCAGTGATCCGCCTGTCTCTTCCTCTGCCTCTCTAGTGCTGGGGTTATAAGTACATGCACCCATATCCGACTCTTTTAAAAAAAAAAGTTGGTTTTGAGGTTTAAACATTTAAAAAGGGCTAAGAAGTGCTTATGGCCACATTATCATTCAAAATGCATTTCGTTCTACTTCAGAAGACCACATAGTCTTTTACAGTCTCAAGACTCCTTAAAAGTCCAAAGTCTCTTCCGAGATTCATGTAATCCCTGTAAAATTGAAATAAAAAAGCAGATCCCATACTTTCAACATACAATGGTGTAGGATGTGCATTACCATTCCAAAAGGGAGGAGAGGGAGTGTAGCAGGGAACTGTTGGATCAAAGCAAGTCCAAAGACCAGCAGGACAAACTTCAAATTCTACATCTCCACGTCTAATGTCAAAGCACTCTTCAGATCTCCAACCTTGTTCAACTTTGTTGACAGCAACATATGTCTCTCTTGGGCTAGTTCTACTTCCAGTCTGCAGCTTTCCATGGCAGGTTCTCACAACTCTGGCATCTCTGACATCTTAGGATCTCTAGTGAAATCCAGATTTCACCTTCACAGCTTCATGAAATGGCCTGTCTGGGGATCAATGGCTCTTCGTAGTTATGAAGAGAGGTTCTATAACCCATTTCTTGTATCCTTGACTAAAGACAGAACCATATGGCTCCACCTGCCAACTTCTGTTACTTGCTGGGACTGGAGGGTGCCCCCCCCCCCTTCGATTACGGTTGACTCACCTTTCTGTGGTTGATGCTTTCCTTCTCTGTCTGAGCTTTCCTTGAATTCCTTTTACAAGATGGAAGCTTAGCTGGGTAGGGTGTTGCCCTGAGGTCAGCACTTCCTTATACCATTGATCATCAGCCTTTTCTTTAAGCCTTTTATCTCCTTAGCACTGGACTTGCCTCCAACATTACATTTCCTGGTGTTTCTTCTCGCCTCTAACTGTATATTTTGCATTTTCCCTCACTCTGCTTGTTCCTTTTCATTATAGATCTTCATAAAACTGGCCACTAATAATCATTCAACACAACACGCCCCACAGCTCACCAGGTACTGCGCCGAACCCGCGAGACACAGGGACCGAGGTAGGCGGGCCTAGAAACCCCCCTGGAT
>JAPYYD010003764.1:0-13784 GCA_028551405.1 Uromys caudimaculatus | reverse complement strand
GGATTGGGGACAAGGTGGGTGGTCTCGACGTCCTCCAGAGCTTAACAGAGCACGGTCCTGTTAGGGTTGATGTGTATGAAGAAGAATATTTAGGTGGAGGGATGAAAGGTTTGAGGTAAGACAGGTGGACCCAATGAGAGAGTCCCTCGAGTTTAGAAGCTGTAGGGGTCACAAGAATTACCTTAAAAGGGCCCTGCCATTTGGGAGAGAGGGGTGAGGGCTGATGGTCTGGAGGGGATAGATATCCTGACAGCGAAAGAAGGTGGTCTTTGCCTGTTCCTCCAAGAAGAATGCTGTTTCTACTTGGTCTCCGATGTTGACAGGCAGAGGACAGGAGACAGTGTGTGGCTGCGGTAGATGGTGGTCAGGGAAGTTCCATAGGAGAGAACGGAGGTGGCAAAGTAATGGGGTGAGTAGATGGTCTGGGAGGGGAGAGCATTTAGGTGAAAGACCAGGAGTCAGGACGGGACGTCCATACATGAGTTCAAGGGGTAAGATGAGGAGACGTCGCTTGGAGAGAGCTCGTAGCCTGAAAAGAGCCAGAGGTAGCAGTTTTACCCAATGACAGCTTAGCAAGAGTGGTTTTTAAAGAGCGGGTAGTTCTTTCTACTTTTCCCGAAGACTGAGGGTGGTAGGGAATGTGAAAATGCCAGTGGATATCTAGGGCCTTAGATAGAATTTGAGAAAATCTGAGAAGTAAATTCAGGACCATTGTCTGACTTGAGGGAGGCTGGGACCCCAAACGGGGATGATTTCTTGGAGGAGGAGATCAGAGACTGTCTGAGCCCTTTTGTTAGTTGTGGGAAATGCCTCCACCCACCCCAAGAAGGTGTCCACCAAGACCAGAAGGTACTTGGTGAGTCTGACAGTGGGCATGTGGGTAAAGTCAAGTTGCCAATCAGTTCCAGGAAGGGAACCACTAGCGTGATGGGAAGGAAAAGGGGTGCTATGATACCTTGAGTTAGAGTCTGACATCTGACCGATTTTGCAATAAACAGTGACAGATTGTAACTGTGATAGTAACTGTGGCCTCATAGAAGGAATTGGGTAGTATTCCTTATGTTTCTGTTTTGTGAAATAGTTTGAAGAGTATTGGTATTAGGTCTTCTTTGAAGGTCTGATAGAATTCTGCTATAAACCCATCTGGTCCTGAGCTTGTTTTGGTTGGGAGACTTTTAATGACTGCTTCTATTTCTTTAGGGGTTATGGGACTGTTTAGATGGTTTATCTGATCCTCACTTAACTTTGGTATTTGATATCTGTCTAGAAAATTGTCCATTTCATCCAGATTTTCCAATTTTGTTAAGTATTGGCTTTTGTAGTAAGATCTGATGATTTTTTGAATTTCCTCAGAATCCGTTGTTATATCTTTTCATTTCTGATTTTGTTAATTTGGATACTGTCTGTCTGTGCCCTCTGGTTAGTCTGGCTAAGGGTTTATCTATCTTGTTGATTTTCTCAAAGAACCAGCTCCTGGTTTTGTACTTGATTGATTTCAGCCTTGAGTTTGGTTATTTCCTGCCTTCTGCTCCTCTTGGATGTATTAGCTTCTTTTCGTTCTAGAGCTTTCAGGTGTGCTGTTAAGCTGCTAGTGTATGCTCTCTTTAGTTTCTTTTTGGAGGTACTCAGAGCTATGAGTTTTCCTCTTAACGCTGCTTTCATTGTGTCCCATAAGTTTGGGTATGTTTACTTTCATTTTCATTAAATTCTAGGAAGTCTTTAATTTCTTTCTTTTATTTCTTCCTTGACCAAGTTGTCATTGAGTAGAGCATTGTTCGGCTTCCATGTGTATGTGGGCTTTCTGTTGTTGTTGCTGCCATTGAAGACCAGCCTTATTCTGTAGTGATCTGATAGGAGTCATGAGATTAGTTCAATCTTCTTGTGTCTGTTGAGGTTTGTTTTGTGACCTATTATATGGTCAGTTTTGGAGAAGGCCCCATGAGGTGCTGAGAAGAAGGTATATTCTTTTGATTTAGAAGGAAATGTTCTATAGATATCTGTTAAATCCATTTGGTTCATAACATCTGTTAGTTTCACTGTGTCTCTGTTTAGTTTGTGTTTCTATGATCTGTCCATTGATGAGAGTGGGGTGTTGAAGTCTCCCACTATTATTGTGTGAGGTGCAGTGTGTGCTTTGAGCTTTAGTAAAGTTTCTTTTATGAATGTGAGTGTCCTTGCATTTGGGGCATAGATGTTCAGAATTGAGAGTTCTTCTTGGTAGATTTTTCGTTTGATGAGGGTGAATTATCCTTCCTTACCTTTTTTGACGACTTTTGGTTCAAAGTTGATTTTATCTGATATTAGAATGACTACTCCTCCCTGTTCTTGGGACCATTTGGCTGGTAAATTGTTTTCTAGCCCTTTACTCTGAGGTAGTGTTTGTCTTTAACTCTGAGATGCGTTTCCTGTATGCAACAAAATTCTGCATCCTGTTTATGTATCCAGTGTATTAGTCTATGTCTTTTTATTGGGGAATTTAGTCCACTGATGTTAAGAGATATTGAGGAACAGTGATTGTTGCTTTCTGTTGTTTTCAATGTTATTTTTATGTTTGTGTGGCTATCTTCTTTTGAGTTTGTTGAAAGATTGCTTTCTTGCTTTTCTAGGGTGTAGTTTCCCTCCTTTAGGTGACGTTTACCATTTATTATCCTTTGTAGGGCTGGGTTTGTGGAAAGATACTGTGTAAATTTGGTTTTGTCATAGAATATCTTGGTTTCGCCATCTATGTTAATTGAGAGTTTTGCTGGGTAAAGCAGCCTGGGCTGGCAGTTGTGTTCTCTTAGGGTCTGAATGAGTTCTGCCCAGGATCTTCTAGCTTTCATAGTCTCTGGTGAGAAGTCTGGTGTAATTCTGATAGGTCTGCCTTTATATGTTACTTGACCTTTTCCCCTTGCTGCTTTTAATATTCTTTCCTTGTTTTGTGCATTTGGTGTTTTATTATGTGATGGAAGGAATTTCTTTTCTGATCCAATCTATTTGGAGTTCTTTAGGCTTCTTGAATGTTTCTCTTTCTTTAGGTTAGGAAAGTTTTCTTCTATGATTTTGTTGAAGATATTTACTGGTCCTTTAAGTTGGGAATCTTCACTCTCTTCTACACCTGTTATCCTTAGGTTTGGTCTTCTCATTGTGTCCAGGATTTCCTGAATATTTTGGGTTAGGAGCTTTTTGCATATTCTTTGACTGTTTTGTCATTGTTTTCTGTGGTATCTTCTGCCCCTGAGATTCTCTCTTCTATCTCTTGTATTTTGTTGGTGATGCTTGCTAGGTTTTCTATCTACAGGGTTGTCTCCCTTTGTGATTTCTTTATTGTTTCTATTTCCATGTTTAGATCCTGGATGGTTTTGTTCATTTCCTTCACCTGTTTGATTGTGTTTTCCTGTAATTCTTTAAGGTATTTTTGTGTTTCCTCTTTAAGAGCTTCTAGCTGTAACCTGTGTTCTCTTGTATTTCTTTAAGGGAGTTATTTATTTCCTTCTTAAAGTCTTCTATCATCATCATGAGATGTGATTTTAAATCTGAATCTTGCTTTTCTGGTGTGTTGGGGTATCCAGGGCTCGCTGTGGTAGGAGAACTGGGTTCTGATGATGCTAAGTTGCCTTGGTTTCTGTTCCTTATGTTTTGCCCTTGCCTTTCGCCATGTGGTTATCTCTGGTGTTAGCTGGTCTTGTTCTCTCTGACTGTGGTTTTTCCCTCCTGCAATCCTTTTTGTCAGTACTCCTTGGAGACCTGCTTTCTCTGAGAGGAGTTTGTGTTTGGAGAGCTGTGGTACAGGGTCAGCTCTGGGGTGCAGATAGAAACCAGAAGGATCCTCTCCCCAGCTGTTCCTTGGTTCCTGTTTCCTGATGACTCTGCTAGTGTCCCTCTTGAGCCAAGAATTTGAACAGAAGTGGTGGTCTTGCCTCTGCTTGAAGGTGTGTTGGCACTCCTGCGAGACCAGCTCTCTCCTTGCACTATTTGGGTATGGAGACCTATGTCGTAGGATCAGCTCCCCTGCAACCGAAGGTAACCAGAAGCCTACTCCTCATTCCCTGTGTCCTGAGTGTTTCGGGGTGGGTCCCTCTGAGCAGAGGTGCTGGTCTTACTTCCACTCATAGGCTTGTCCACACTCCTGGGAGGCTAGCTCTCTCCTGGCACTATTTGGCTATGGAGCCTTGTGGCACAGGCTAAGGTCCCTGGCCACTGATAGAAACCAGAAGGTTCCTGTCTCAGACTGCTCCTTGGTCTCTGTGTCCTGAGGGTTCCTGGTGTTTCCCGCTGAGCAGTGGTGCTCATCTTACCTCTGTTCACAGGGTTGTCCACACTCCTGGGAGGCTAGCTTTCTCCTGGTGCTATTTCGCTCTGGAGCCTTGTGGCAGAGGCTCAGGTCCCCAGTCACAGATCGAAAGTATATGTTTGAGTGTTTCGGAATGAGTGTAAGTCAATGTCTTTTAGGGTATACCAATGTGGGCAAATAGTCGCATTAGCTATAGTATGAATGAGCTTGGATTTCTGTTCCAGTTGTGTGGGTACAAGTGTGTGAGATTAGTTAGAAGTGTATATATGAAGTATGCTTGGATGCGCAGGAGTGATTGAGGATATGTAGGCATGTTATTAAGTGTGAGTGTAGGTAAATCTGAGTTTGGCATGCTTAAGTGGCAGTGGCGTAGAGTATGGGAATGTGTGTGTTGGTCAAGGGGATAAATATGAGTAGACATGGTTAGTGAGGGGGCTCCAGCCAGCTCAAAGATGGCAGGCCTTGCCCTGCTCCTCAATCTTTCTTTCTTCCTAAAAAATGTTAGATTTCCTAAAGCTTGCCACTGAGGTCCATTCCTGTATTTGGCATTCCCTCTTCCTGAGGCTAACTACCAAGGTCCAGCTATGAAAGTATTGAAGTCCTACAATCAAAAGCCCCCTTTGGCTCACCTAATTAACTTGTCCAATTAAAATTTAAGCACCTCTTCCTAACGCGGGGTTTCCCTGTTTACCTTTATAAACTACTGTGTGTCTCCTCTCTATCCAGAGGCACTCTACCTCTTCTCCCTCTCCCCTGTTCCCTTTCCCTTCTCCCCTGTCCTGTCTCTCTTTGTCTCTTATTCCCTGCCTTTTGTCTCTCTCGGGCAAGTAAATCTCTTTTGTGTTGAGAACTTCATTGGGGGTCTTGAGCCGATTCTGTTCCCTTTCGTTGTGGTAATGTATGATGGTATGAATGCAGGATTGAGTGAGCATATGTAAGTGAGCACATACATTGTGTCAGTGTGAGACAATGATTTCTGGGGTTGCACTGTTTTGAAAGTATACTCCAGGAGAGTAAAGGTCAGAAGTTTGAGTGCCACTGTGAGGAGGCTTGATTGGTGATGCAGGAAGGAAGTGAGCATAGGTGGATGTGGGTGCGAGTGGAGGTGTATGAGTGTTTGAGTTTGTGTAGTTGTTTAAACATGTCTTATTTTATGTGTATGAGGGAGAGGTGTGCATGTAGGAGTGCATGTAAGATACAGGCTTGCATTTTAGGTTCTGCGTGTGTGATAAATGGAGATTGTATGATTATGATTTTACTGGTAATCACATTGGTGGCATAGGAGAGCATGTGTGGATATGTGAGTGACCATGGCAGAGAATATTTGAATGTTTCTGAGTGGTTTATGATTTAGTCTTTAGTATTTATGTGAACGTATGAGAGTGAATGTTAGTGTGTAAGCCTGTGTCTTATGTGAGCGTGGAGGGCAGGAAGGCAGCGCAGGGCAGAGGGAGTTTGCTGCTGTTGCTGTAGTGGGATCTGGGAAGTCCCAGCAGAGTCCTATTGGAACTCAGACCTCAGGCTACATGTCCTAGCTTGAGAAGGATTAGATAGGGGACATGTCCTGGAAAGCCAGGAGGGATAGACAGAAAATTTCATTCTTACTAGATATATTAGCATGTTCCTCTAATTCCAGCATCAGAGAAGTGAAAGTAGGGGATTGTGTGCTCTGGCTACATAAGAAAAGAACTAAGTAAAGTTCATTCTCATTCTTCTAGTGCAGAGCTCTTAAACTTGGATTGGAAATTTTATGATGAGATCATAGGGACATTTAAGGCACATGAGCTTTAAAAGTATAATAGATGCATATTGTTACTGATGTTAGAATTATAGATTTTATTTCCTTGAAACTGTATAAATAGATTAAATTAAGTAATTTGAGTTCCATTCACTTCAGAGGTTAAACAAATGCTGCAAAATGTTTGTTGAGCTAAACTAAAAGCCTTCCTTTACTCCTCTTACATAGTCCTGTTGAAAAGTAGCCTATTGCCCAAAATGAAAATGTGAGGGTTGTGCTAATTATTTGATTTCTTGAGACTTGGTTCCAGCACATTTTGTTTCTTCTGGCAGCTCCTCCAGACAGACTGGTGGCCAGGGAGCAGCACCGGAGCTGGTGTACACTGGGCTTCGTCCGGAGCATTGCACTCACCCCACAGGCCTGTGGTGCTCTCAGCTCCCCAAGGTGGATCACACTGCTCATGAAGGTTGTAGAAGGCCATGCACCATTCACTGCTGCCTCCCTGCAGAGGCAGGTAATATGCTGCTGGCAAAACCCAGTTCACTGAGAGACAGGGCAGTACTGAAGCTCCCTGACCTTGTAACTGGTCTTCTTTATTGATGCTGAATGTGGAAAATAGCAATGAGTAAAACAGAGTAGTTCTTTTGGCTTCGGTTGTTGAGGTTCTTGATTACTGCAGTTGGATAAGTTGCTAATGAGTTTATTTGCCTTTTCATAACTGCTCTCTGCCCCATTGGAATAGTATTAACTTTAAAGAACAATTTTTACTTAAATAACATACATTTATTTTAAATTCCTGGTAATCCTTTCTATTAACCAACTTGATTAATAATGAACATAATAAAGTTGTACATCATTAATTTATGAAAGGAAGTAGAAAGAAGGTAGAAATGTATAATGTCTGCTTTTAAAATTGTCATTTTGTGTTGTCTTTGATCAGATCTTAGCTGTTCATTTGCTACAAGCAGTTCTTCCATCATGGGACAAGTCAGAAAGGGCACGGGACATGAAGTGTCTTGTGGAAAAGCTGTTTAGTTTCTTGGGCAGTTTGCTCACTACTTGTTCTTCTGATGTTCCACTACTTAGAGGTGAGTGGTGGTGCCTCGACTCGTTACTCCTGTTCAATGAGTAGTATGCAACACAGCTTTTCTTTCTGCTTCAGAATCCACACTGAGGAAGCGGAGGGCCCGGCCCCAGGCTTCCTTGACTGCCACTCACAGCAGCACTCTGGCTGAAGAAGTGGTGGGGCTGCTCCGCACTCTGCACTCCCTGACCCAGTGGAATGGCCTCATCAACAAATACATTAACTCCCAGCTTTGCTCTGTCACACAAAGCTATGCCGGAAAGACATCAGAAAGGGTGTGTTTCATGTTTTCAAATAAGCATGGTGGTACTTTAGCTTTTAAATTACCTTTTAAAACACAAAGTATTTTTGTTTCACCCTTTAAGGGCATTTAAGTAATTATTGAAGAAGTTTATAATTCAGAAGGCAGTCATGGTAAAGGGTTGCTTGAGCCTTTAAGCCTCGGACAGTGGAATGAGATATCTGTCCTAAAATAAATATATAAATGGTAAATAAGAGAACGTGACTTAAGCCTAGTCAAACTTGTAAGGACAGGCAGTCTGGAAGACTTTCTACCTTACACTTGCCCTTTCCCTTCTGCACTAGGCCCTGTTAGAAGACTACTTCCCAGACTCTGAGAACCTTGAAGTCGGAGGCCTCATGGCAGTCCTTGCTGTGATTGGAGGGATTGACGGCCGACTGCGCCTGGGAGGCCAGGTCATGCATGATGAATTTGGAGAGGGCACAGTGACTCGCATCACCCCGAAGGGCAGAATCACCGTGCAGTTCTGTGACATGCGGATGTGCCGAGTTTGCCCACTGAATCAGCTCAAACCGGTATATAGCTTGTCCTCAGCTCTCCAGTATTGGGGGTGAAACTGGCTTGTAACGTTAGAACTTGGAAGACCCTGTTCTTTATGTCCACCTTCTTGGAAGCTATGGGAACCAGGAGAGTTATCTCTTTTCTTCTTGTGCTAAGTTTGTACTCCTAAGAAAGGCCTGACTCATGGAGGCATACAGCCAGGGGACTTTCAATATCATAGACATAAAAAGGGATTAACAGTCTGTAAGGTAATTTGTAGAAGTTTGACCCTGGTTCTTCTCCCAGCCCTATGCTCCCAGAAATAAGACTCAGGCTCAAATATATTTACAAATACCTTAACCATATTGCCACCTAGTCACATCTTCCCGGTTAATCTACCATCTCACTCTACCCCAGAAGTCTTTCTCCCCCCCAGATGTCCCACCTTCTATTTCCTGCCTAAGCTGTAGGCTATAGACTTTTAAATTGACAGGTGATTTTAGTAGTTTAAAATAGGAGTTTCCAAAACATTTTTTTCTAAAACATTTTTATTGAATAATTTAAACTTCTAAAAAATGATTTCTTAAAAAAAAAACCATTTTTTATTTAGTTAGAAAAATGTCTTTTAATCATGTTGAATACCATATCTTAACTAGCTACTGTAGCATAAGCTTATGACTTAGGGACAATAGAGAAAGTTCATATAATTTTGATGTAACCCAAGTGCAATTTGACTAGTTTTTTAATAAATTAAGTGTTTTGGTTATTATAGATGCATGTAGAAAATTTGGAATTTACAGAAAATGTCTTAGATTATAGCAACCACCCTAATGTATTACTGACAACTGGTAATGAAAACATTAATATAGATTATATCTTATGTATATACACCTTTATCATTCTGCAGTATCTTTCAGAATTATTCTCAAGTAGGACATGACTTGGGATATGTGTGTTTAAATTCAGGGCTCATGCTCTAATAAGTCTCAGACTATATGTTAACCCCATCAGCAACTCTGAAGGTTTCTGTGCTCTTTCATCAGCTCCCTGCTGTGGCCTTTAGTGTGAACAATTTGCCTTTCACGGAGCCTATGCTTTCTGTCTGGGCTGAGTTGGTGAACCTTGCTGGAAGCAAATTGGAAAAGCACAAAACAAAGAAATCAGCAAAACAGGCCTTTGCAGGTCAGTATATAGTGTTCCTTGGTAAAATAATCAGAACCGGCATTGTTTGCCCTTTACTCAGAGTGCATTCATATGACTTCTGAAGGTGGGAGTTTACATGAACTTAGTGCTTACCAGTCTGTAGTTGGGGATATAAAATACTTTTTAGGTTTTTGTCTTTGACCTTACATTTGGAACCCATCTCTTTTGACTATCAGTGTTTATTCTAAGCAAACTTTTAGGTACTGCGTTCATTTCCTGTCTACTAGTTCTTTGTCTTATGACATCTTCGGTGTCAACCTTTTGTCTTTGGATTCTCTTGGCTTTGTATCTGTGCATGGTGGGTAGCTTGCTTAAAGCTTTCTTCCCTTAGGGTCTAGAATACCTTTGTGACTTTCCTTTTATTGCTCCTTGGTCAGTCTCTGAGATTGTTTCTTTGCTTGCTTTTCATACCATTGAAATAGTTGTGGTTTCTCTCATAACCCCCACATCATTCTTTCTGCTCTTTGAGCATACTCCCCTAGTTTCTTCTCCATATTTGTTATTGTTGCTCCAGCATTTAGGATGGTAAACACTTTAATTCTACAGTAACTGTTTGCCTCAAATTCAGTCTACTTTCTTGCAATTGCCAGCATTTTTCTCATCATGATGAACAAACAACTGCCAGTTGGTCCAAATTTAGGTATTTTTATTCTCTCAACCTACACTTACTCTGCTGTCTCCAGGGCCTTCCCCATGCCCTGCTGGGGAAAGCTATTCTTCCCTTGCACAGACTGTCTTGTGGATCTCCTTGGTCTGCAGTCAGACCCATGTGGCATGGCTTCACATCACTGGACCAGGGAGATCATGCTAGGGAAATGGCTTCAGTTACACTAGATGCATCTGAGAGAATCCCTCATAGAATTATTGCAAGAAAGTATGAAAATATTTTACTTGTGTTTGTTTGGAGTTTCAATAATTTGGGAAACATTTAATGATGACACTAAATGCTTATTGTGGTTCTAGTCTTCTGTTCAGCCCATTAGGACGAATATCTAGAGCTTTGAAGGAAGAAGACATATAGGGATCAGAAGAGTTCACTCCATGACAGTAATGTGTCACTGATGTGGGTGATCAGTTTATTCCTGAAGGGCATGTCACTGCCTTCATATTGCAGAGATCGCATGGTTGGTGAAGGAGAGAGACTGAGCTGGATATGAGGTTCTTACTTGGTTCCTTTGTTCCATAGGACAAGTAGACTTGGACCTGCTGCGGAGCCAGCAATTAAAGCTATATATCCTGAAAGCAGGGCGGGCACTACTCTCCCACCAAGACAAATTAAGGCACATACTATCTCAGCCAGCAGTTCAGGAGACTGGAACTCTTCATACAGGTATCTTTTTTTTTTTTTTTTTTTTTTAAACAAAAATATTTTAAATATATTTGAAAGAAAGGAAGATACTCTAGTAGAAAAATATACAAGAGATATGAATAAGCAGGTCATAAAAGGAGAATACAGATGTCTTATACCCACACAAGGCTGTAGGGCCTGTCTGCTAGTCACCAACTGTTAATGCAGTTGTCATCTTACAAGATTTGTAAGTCTGAGGGTTGGGGTGGAACTCTCATGCCTGGTTGTGTAAGGTATGTACAAGTGGCCAGTGCTTTACCTTTGGTAGAGATGTTGTTTGTTGAAAATTAGAATGTTCAAATTGTGCTTTCAAATTCAGATGATGGAGCAGCTGCATCCCCTGACCTTGGGGATATGTCACCTGAAGGGCCACAGCCTCCGATGATCCTCCTGCAGCAGCTGTTATCCTCAGCTACGCAGCCATCTCCTGTGAAGGCCATATTTGATAAACAGGAACTTGAGGTACACTTGTCTAACCTTGACAGTTTTAATTCACTCTGCTTAGCTGTGAGTGACTAATTGACTAGCTCTGTGCTGAAGCAGTCAGCGCATTATTTGACTACCCATTCTCTTTCTTTACTTACCTAGCTTTTCCTGTCTCTAATGTGTTTTATTAATTCATTTTGATATGCACTCATGAATCTGTAATGCAGCTCATAGAAGATGTTGGTCACCCACATTTCCTTAGATGGTAGACATTAGATAGGACATGTCTACAAACCTTCCTTATCTGCCCAGGCTGCTGCTTTGGCCCTCTGTCAGTGTTTGGCCGTGGAATCCACACATCCTTCAAGTCCAGGGTGTGAAGACTGCAGCTCCAGTGAGGCTACAACCCCAGTCTCTGTACAGCACATCCATCTTGCCAGGGCAAAGAAGCGCAGGCAGTCTCCAGCTCCTGCTCTGCCTATTGTGGTACAGCTCATGGAAATGGGATTTCCTAGGAAAAACATAGAGTTTGCTCTGAAGTCGCTCACTGGCACCGCTGGGAATGCATCTGGTTTGCCTGGTAGGACTTTTTCTTGTCCATGCTTGCTTGCTTGTGGGTTTGGGTTTGATGTTCAGTCTTGATGGCAGCTGAATGTTTTTGCTTTGTTTTTGCTCCTAGGTGCGGAAGCCTTGGTTGGGTGGCTGCTAGACCACTCTGATGTTCAGGTTACAGAATTCTCAGATACAGAAACAGTATCTGATGAATATTCAGATGAGGAGGTGGTAGAGGATGTGGATGACACCCCTTACCCTGTGGTCAGTAGCTTCCATGTGTCCTGCCTGTCTTACATGATGATTCTTATATGCTACTTCTTCCCATTTCTTAAAAGAACCAATGCATCCCTTGTGGACTTTTCTAGATTTACCCACAGTTCTGCTAGGCACATAACAAAGTTACCTGTTTTGTTACTGAGATAATGATTGGATTTTCTCCATTAAAATTTCTCTCAGCTTTAAAATAAACCATTGTATAGCAATCTAGTGATGATGAGTAGTTTTTAGAAGATACTGAAAATACTGAAAGGTTATGTCTCTTGTAGACATAGTTACCCTAGAGGCTGAACACAGGAGGATTGAGTGACCCTGGGAGTTCAAAGCTGGTCTTAGCAACATAGTTAGATATTGTCTGGTTAAAATACAAAGAAACATTTCTGGGCCCTCTATAGCAAGAGAATCATAAGTTCAAGGCTGTTTCAAGCTAGCCTTGGAAGCATGGAAATACTACACTCTGCATGGCACTGCATAGCTGTAATACCACTTTGAAGACTGAGGCATAAGGATTGAGAGTTGGAGACTAGCCTGGGGTACATAGTGAAAGCCAGTCTAAAGACAGCCATCCAAGCAAACAATAAACCATATTTTGTCTGACATACTGATTTCTGACTTGAAAAAATTGTTTTATAAAATTCATTTTTAAAGCCTTGGAAATCTTTGGATATTGAGAGCTGTTAAGATTCATTTTGCCTGGATAGATAGCTCAGTGGTTAAGAGCACTTGTTGTTCTTGCAGAAACTTGGATTTCATTCTCAGAACCCATATGGTGGCCTACAACTATACATAATTTCATCTATTCTCTCTGGGCACTAGGCATGGATGTTCTATATATACATACATGGAGGCACAACACTATGATATATTATGATATGATATATATGATATGATAACGACATAATATATAAAATTTTTTTATAAATAATTTATTTTGCATACTGTGCTATTGATCTGAAGGTAGGAAGATTTTCATAAAGAAAACACAGTATTTCCTACTGCATTTGTTTATACTATAGATTTAGTGTTTTGTTTTGGTTTTTTGCAATAGGGTCTTACTATTTAGCTATGGCTGGTCTGGAACTGTGTAGACCAGAAAAGCCTCAGTCACCCACAGAGATCCATCTGTCTCTGCCTCCTGGGATTAAAGATATGTGCCATCATGCCAACCCAACACTCTGTCTAAAGTATATTTCTCAATACTTTTTCAAATGTGTTTATGTCATTTAGGCTCCTGGTGCTGTTGTGACTGAAAGCCAGACTTACAAGAAGCGTGCTGATTTCCTGAGTAATGACGATTATGCTGTGTATGTGAGAGAGAATGTTCAGGTGGGCATTGCTTAGGATGAGCCTTGTTCATGCTTTGTCTGACAAGCACTTGAACATCTCCAATATACTGAGCAGTAGTTGAGTTGACAGATCCCGCTGCCCTAGGGGAACCTATGAGTGGAAGACAGTCAGACTGGCTTAGTCAGATCTGCTTATTAGAAGGAAACATGGAGACCATGGGCGTGAGAAAGAAGAGACTAGCAAGATAGCGTGCTCTTGGGATGGTGGTAAGACCTATGCTGGGAAAGTTCAAATAGAGCCTGAATTAGGACTGCAGAATAACGGGACTCATGCTGAGACTTTGGTAGGAAGGCTTTTTAGGTTTTTATATTGATGGGTATGTGTTATTGGGTGCCTACTTATCTTGCTTGTTCTACAATAAGTCTACCAAACCTAGACCCATTGTAGGCCTGTGTGATGGTGATTTTCTAAGTTATTCAATACTTTTGGATTTATCAGCTCAGGTTTTCTTTGATGGATTTTTTTTTTCTCTTTTAACCAATTCCAGTTGTATTACATTTTTTGTAGGAAAGACAGGACAAGCACCGTAATTGTTTTCAGTGATATAAGAGTTTTATCCTATTGACAGTGTCCTTTGCTTTACAGAAGCTTTGCAATTTCATGAGCTCCCATTTGTCCATTCTTGATCTTAGAGCATAAGCCATTGGTGTTCTGTTCAGGAACTTTTCCCCCCGTACCCATGTGTTCGAGGCTTTTTCCCACTTTCTTTTCTATTAGATTCAGTGTATCTGGTTTTATGTGGAGGTCCTTGAT
>JAPYYD010003763.1:0-13785 GCA_028551405.1 Uromys caudimaculatus | reverse complement strand
AGGAACAGGTGCCACTGAAAGATGGAATGAGTTCCAATCTGGGCAGTGATGCTGACTTCACAAGGTGAGTGCTGTGCCCTCTTTCTGGATAAAGAGATGCCTACCTGGATTAAAGGCAGAATTCACACTCATGGTCCATCCAAGAATACACTGGTGATGGTGATCAAAGACAGGTGCTGCATGAAGTGGAGAGGAGAGGAGACGGAACGCCAGGCAAAGGGAACTAGCAAAGAGTGGCTCTGATGTCTGAATGTGTAGACTTCAAACCAAAGCTACCAAGAAAGGATAGGGATGACTAGTGACTGTAGGGACAGTCAGTCAAGGGGACATTGTTGTATTTATAGAAAGATAAGGAGAGGAGGAACATGTTTGGTGGAGGTGTAGTCAGGTATGGGGCAAGGGGATGCCTCCGTGGGCCCATGCTGAGGCGTCCCTTACCCCTGAGGGACCAGCCACATAGACTATGGTATAATCCGGAATAGAGTTTATTTAGGGCATGAGCAGGGGAGTTCAGAGGGTTGTAGAGACAGAGAAAGGCAGAGAGAGAGAGAGAGAGAGAGAGAGAGAGAGAGAGAGAGAGAGAGAGCAAAGTAGAAAAGTAAAGGCCAGCCATGAGCACATGGAGGGGGAAGGGAAAGGGGAGAGAGGGGGAAGGAATGAGAGGACAGAGTGGGAGCAGGAAAACAAGAGCAAGAGAGAGTGACGGGGGCAAGCAGCCTCTTTTATAGTGAGTCAGGCACACCTGGCTATTGCCAGGTAACTGTGGGGTGGAGCTTAGACAAAATGCTAACAGACATCACAGCTATAGATGTCACAGTTGTGGACACGTGAACACAACAACAGGCACACCCAAGGTCAGAAAGCAACACAGCTGGATGTAAAGTCACAGATGCACCTAACTGTACAATAGGATCAGAAAAGAAGAGGAAGGAAAAAACATAGGGAAGAAGAGGGTGAGTAGCTGCAATCAGGGGCGGGGGTCAGCGGGAGTGAGAGGGGCACAGGAAGGTGATTGAGGTGACTATGATCAGAGTGTATCGAATGCACAGTGAAAATGTAAGAACAAAATCCAGCATTATATATAGTTTAATATGTTAATGCAAAATTTTATTAAGAAGATAAAGAAAGAAAGAAAGAAAGAAAGGAAGGGAGCCTCATGCCTGAAGGTTTGCCCCATCTTGTGTGGGATACCCCATCTCTGCTTCAGGAGAAATCCCAGGAGTCAGGACTGCATGGTTCTCCCGGTTTCAAGTTCTAGGCTTCCTCACAGCACACAAGCCTTCCTCCCTGATACAGCCACTTCCTCACCACCCTCCCTCAAATACAGGGACCTTCTAGCTCTCAGGCCTAAACTGGGCTCCTTCCATTCTGTAAGACTTTCCCTCTCCCTCCCACTCAAGGTCCTTATATGCCACTTCCTTCCTGATGGCTTGCCCTGTTCCTCACAGCCTTTCTCTCTACTACACTTGTCCCCCAATACCTATTTCTCTTTTGCCAGAAGGAGACATGGCATGATCTGTAAAGCAGTCTAGTGCTGGTAATCAGGATCAGCGGTGCAGAATCTTTCTCTAGTGTCCATGGAGGTCCCACAGTACCACACATCTCCAGCAGGGAGACAGCAGAGTGTTTTCATAGAGGCAGTGTGGCAACCTGAGTAGTGTGCTTTGTGCAAAAGTTGGGAAAGAACAGCCAACCATAAGGAAGCAGACAGACAAACCATAGTCTATATGCACCAGAAAGCACTCTGGTGCCCTGAAACAGAACAAGGGTAATAATAGCCAAGTAACAAGCCAAGTAATAAGTAGCCGACATGGCTGCTGAAGAAGGGACAGTGTGACATGCTTCCACCACTGGAGCAGAGCCAACAGGGTGTGGGCCCCCACGAGGGTGGACAATTGCTAGGTATAAGGGTTGGTTGTATAATAATGTATATATTTTACTTCATGTTCCTCTTTCATGAAATGTTCTCCTTGTCAAGGTTAAGGACTCCATGATAATTTGAAGCAGCACAAGTCTGGGAGGGTGTGTCTAATGTTTCTCAGCAAAATGGTAAATGCTGAGATTTTCAGGACCATCCTTAAGGTTGTGGGAAAGAACTCTGAAAACATGAGTTCAAGAATATTTCCCAATTATGCAAAATATAAGGATGCAACGGGACTTTTACGAGGGGCTTTGTGGACCTGAAAAAACAGTGCACTAATGAGTGAGTAGAGGGAAAGAAATAGTTTAAACAAACAAACAAACAAACAAACAAACAAACAAACAAGGTTCATGTTTTAAAAGGGGTACCAGGAAGTGAGGGAGTTGTGATATCAGGATCTGATCCCACCCAGCTAAGCCTATTGTTTGTTTTTACAAAGGCAGGCAGATTTCTGCTCTCTCCCAGCTAAGTCTATTGTTTGTGCTTATATAGGTAGGCAGATTTCTGAGTTCAAGGCTAGCCCACGACAGTGGGAGTTTAGGCCCAGGTTTGGTGATAAAAGCCTTTGAATTCCTAAGGAAGTAGATTATGCAAATCTGAGAGATATAGAGAGTGACTCAGAGAGAATTGCTTGTAGAGCTAACACACCCTTTGGCATTTTTTTCTGGCAAGTTTTCTGGCTTTGGTTGGAAAACCAAAAAGCTATTGAGAGACCTGTCTCAACCAGAGAACAAAGAAGTCTGCTTGCACTCCTCATTGACTTCGAACCCTTCTTCCACTGCTCCCTAACACCCATCCCTCAGGACCTCATCTCCAAGCCGAGAGTGGTCCTTGGCAATAAGAAACCATGGAGATCCATGGGACAGACACTGAGACACATAGAGCTACCTAGTTCTGACCCAAGAATATGTATTTGTGTCCCTGTCAATTTTATTATTCCTCCAGAGATATAAGACAGCACCTGCCATTTCTTACCATTCCCCGCAAGCTTAGCAGAGACCAGGGGATGCCCAGAGGACACAAGTCTGCCACCGACTGCTCAGCCTCCTTTCCAATACACTGGATTAGCCATTGTTTACTAAAGACTCAATTTCTACACAGAGCCTGACATAGAATCTGGCCTCAGAACAGGTGGTGTGACATCCCCCCAGACCAAGAAAAGACTCTGTGTCTCTGTAGTCAGCCCTTGTCCTCATCCTGCTGTAGTTTCAGCACCCCAGAGACAGCTTTACTTACCAGGTCCCTAAGGTAGGCAGGCCTAGGCCACTGTCTGTCTCTTTGTTTCCTCATTTCTCTGTGGAGTGGGCACCCACACCAAACACCTTCCCTCTGGGATCCCATATAAGGTCCCAAGCAATCTGTTATCTAAGCTGAGCCCTGACAGCTTGGTGATCCCAATTGAGAGGAAAGTTCTCTCATGCTTCAGAAAAGCAGCAAGACCCAACATGGCTCAGAGCCCAGTTCTCCTGTCACAGTGTGTGTACATTAAAGGAGTCCACACCACCTTCTAGAGCTGTGGTGAGACTGAACTTGTGGTGAAACAGAAGAATCCCCAACTTCCTGAGGAGTCTTCCTCTGGCTAAATTTGTGCAGACCCCAGGTCTTCTTAGGGATGTGGGTTCACCACTGGCTTAGGGTGATAACCTCAAGCTGACTGTCTAAATTCTTCTCTGCATACCCCATGTGTTTGTGGGTTCTGCATGCTGTTTAAGAAAACAAATCTTGCCACCTCAGGCTCAGGTCCTTCCAGAGATCACTCTCCACACCTTCTGAACTCTGACAAGCCCCATCTCTCTTCATGAGCACCTGCCTCTCCTCACCCCTCAGTACAGACCTGGGCTCTGGAGTGGTTGATGCTGACAGTGGTCTGCTGAAGTTGGAGAGCATGGTTGGAATATACCTGTACTTGGAACCGTCCTGTATTGCTTCCTCTTAGAAGTACCCAGCATCCTCCTAGGCACAGTCCACTATCTTATGTCTCACTCTCATGGCACCTTTGGTTGAGGGGCCAAAGACCTACAGCTGGATGACTATGTGATATCTCTGCTCTGTCCTGGGAGAGGACCCTAATAGGAGCTGAGCATCAGGGCTAACATAAGTCTTCCTTCTAGGGCCCATTTAGTCTGACACAACTATTCCTGGGTTTGATTACCATGTCCTCACAGCTTGAGAGAGGGAGAGTAAGTAGCTACTCAGGAACTAAACACTACAGTTTGAAACACATTTGTCTCACCATTTGATTGGAGTTTTACAATCATTCCCTAAAACACAAATCTTTCCCCATTTTTCAAATCAGTGTGTGAATATGAAGTGTACCTCGGGGCTGTACTGTGATTTTGCAGGTGGCGAGACTGACTGAGGAAGGAAGCATCGGCTATCATTCCACAACTCAGAGACTGAGCCAAGAGGAAGTCAAGGAGTCTTAAGATCCAAGACACTAGGGACCGTGCTTCCTTGTAGAGAGATACTTGTTGCAATATTTTAAAATATTTTCTTACTCTTGATTTTCTCTCCTTTCATCAGCATGACTTCAGCTTGGCAGATAGATCACAATGGGATGGAGGACCCTGTAAATGTCTGCAGAGCCACAGGCCCACCATGACAGGTTCCCTTGATCAAAGTGAAGAATTGGCTGGAACATTCATAAACCCCACAACAGTCAGGATGGCAGGGGTTAGGACGCTCCTCTGCCTCTATCTCTAAATGCAGGGACAGAAGCAGAGCCCATCCCACTCGCACATTAAGAAGATCTGCTAGAAAACTGCTCGACATGTTCTGTGACAACACAAGAAAGTCAGGGAAATGGTGGCCACCTCAGTGGTCAGGACTCTGCCAATACTGGTGGTCCAGAAGTTGCAAGTGACTGCTTTTAAGCCATTTGTCAAGACCAGCCAGTTAACATTTCCTGAACACAAGCCTATAGAACATAAGAGGACAAGAGCCCATTGATGTGAGACACCACCTTCACCAGCAAGCCTCCACAGATGGAGAAGGAGCTGAGAGCCATATGCCCAGTCACAAAAGGGTTGACTTCATCTCCATTAAATACAGTGTTTGACACCTTATGTAATCTTGACTCTTACTCTGATTCTCTCTCATTTTCTGATCCTTGGGCTTCCTGACTTCTCACTGTTGGTCCTGTACAGCCCTCCCTGGCCACACCCACCATGTTAGAGTCCCATTCCCCACACTCTAGGCCACTCTGATCCTGGTTTTTTTCAATTATTTTTATTTCTCACATGCATATTACTAGGTAAAAGCCAATCTGAACGGTAGCACACTGTATGATTTCAAATGTGTGGCACTCATGACACTTGTCAACGCCCACAGATATTGCTTAGCACAATCAATGACCTCTGTACTATAGTCAGTAATATATCAGTACTGTGGTACAGGCACGGAAATCCCAACAATAAGGAAGACCATCACACGTTTCTGGTCTACCTAGAAATTCCAGGCCAGCTACATGACAAAGCCATAAACAATTAAAAACAACTTATAAAAAATCCATTCTGTTTTCCTAATTTGAAACTGCTCCCCAAACCCCCAAAGAAATCTATGAAAAAAAAAAAGTACAGCAAAACAAACCCACTAAAACAATATCATTTCTCAGATAGCTAAGCATTTAGCAAATCCAGCCCAAGACCATGAGGAGATACCCCAGATGTTAAGATTCAGCAGGCTGTTATTAGACTGATGGATGCTGATTTGTCTGCAGATTCTCCACTCTGCTGGAAGTATGATCCCCTTTTAGACTCCCATTTCCTCTTCTGGGATCTCTGGCTATCTGCACTGACTTCACTCTGCTCAACCAGAGAAATTCCAACTCCTCAACAATGTTTTCCATGAATGTGACCTCAGGCTGTTTCCCTTGTTAGAGCAGGCCTCTGCTGTCCCCACCCCTGTACACATCATCTCCCCTGAACTCTTAGCTGCTTGGAGGAGGGATCACTGAGGCAGGTCTGACATCAGAGTCTTGTAGATCTGCTCAAATGCCTGCAGCTTCTCCTCCAGCTTCTGAGCCAGGTCCCACAGTGCTCCAGCTGACTCTGCTTTTGCCCCATTATATAGATCCACTGATTCATTCAGAAGGTTATACACAACCCATGCAAGGAAGAAGCTTGTAAACCCTCCTGCTCTAATCCTGGCTCCTCTGGTCATTGGTGGAACACCTCGCACAGAGCTACTTCCAATGGATGAGGTAGGGCAAGAGATGGATTTCCTGATGCCTCGGATCTGATCCTTGAGGGCATCGACTAAATCCAAACCTGCACTCCAAAGCTTAATTGTGATCTTAGGCATGATCTTTAGAATCTCCTCAAGTATGTCCATGCTGGCTCCAACCAGTCTACTGGCTTCAGATTCATCTGACAGTCTGTTTGATTCTTCCACAATGGTGGTGGTAAGACTAGTTATACATGCTAACACTCCCAGACCCACAGAGGTTGCTGTGAGTACCAGACTGGTCCCTGCCATAAAGGGTGCCAGACCCAAACCAAGGAGGTCCAGGACTCCAGAGGTAGTACCAACAGAGCTGGAAACCACATTGGAGATGGTACAGTCCTTGTGCACCTTGTCAAGATGGTCAGACAGGTCTCGGAGCTTCCTGATATGGCCCTGTAGTTTCTTTTTCAACTCAGGAAACTCTTGCAAAAATCGCTCTTTCTGCTGCTCCCTTTGAGGTCCCTCATTTTCATCTGTGGGCTCCTATGCTAAAGCTCCTCCAGAGCATCACGCAGGGCAGCTTCCTCCTCGCTGTGACAGAAAGACAAGTGCATGAGGAAAACAGTTCTTTTTTAAAGATAAAAGCTTAATCAGTCTTTAACTTTATACTACAAACCCAACAGGAAATAATTTTACAGAGATCCAACATTTTCCATTCTACTATGAACATTTGGTACATTCTAGATGCCAACCGTCCTTTGTCCATAGAGGTCAGCATGTATGGTAGAGTCAAGACACCATAGTGAAAGGCGCATGATAACATGCTACCACTCAAGATCAATGTCAGCACTACCTGTGGGAACCCTGCGATGAGCACAGGGATGTGGGATCAGAGCAAATACTCCCTATCCTGAGAACTGGGTGCCTTGTGAGGGATGCACCTTTCCCAAGAGTCTCCCCTCTACCATTGGATGCTGGGAAGTCATCTGCATTCCCTGCAGTGTCCAGCCTGCAGGAATGCCTAAGCATGGCTGGGGAGCCTTGCAGTGGATATACAGACTGAGAGCATGCTAAGCGTGGATTTCTCCATCTCAAAGGCTCCCAGACCTGAGCAGTCAAAAGCTCCACATTTGACCTCATGGGACAGTACACAGTGACAGCACACTTGCTTTAAAAGCTTTGCACAGACCACCTGCATCAGGTCTGCACAGTGCCAGCATTGAGGTTAGATTTGGGTCCCATATGCAAGGTACTTCATTAAATATCCATAAGTATTTCAAGTAGGGAAATGAAGGGTCTCAGATATGAGAGACATTGTTTCCAAGAATTTTCTATAAAAACCTTAAAGACGTGGTTGTGATGGGGAATTTGGTGCCACTTCTGACCTCCAGAGGAACTGGAAGCCTAAGCTGTGGACCTTAGGAAGATTTCCATGAGGCCCATGTCCCTGGAATTGATCTGTTCTTGGTGTCCCTGTAAGGGATGTGCTGTCTTCTGCCCTCACTATCAGCTGGCCCTAGGTCCCCAAGTCCTTGTGTGTGCAGAGTGGGTCCATCTCTCTCCCCTGGGGCAACAGTCCTGAGCAGTGTCCTCCTGGCTGCTGGACGCCGTTTCAGGATGAATATTTTCCTAGGGTGGGCTTTCTGGTGTGCAGGAGGCAAGTGATCCATCATACACTCAATGCAGGATGTTTCCTCCTGAGGACAAGAGATCTGGAGGCTGAAGCTCTCAGGTCTGACTGGTGCCTGTCTTCATCGGCTCATTTTAACCCTCTGTGCTGTGTGACAGCAATCATCTCTGTGAGGTCTGAGTTGTTTTTAAATTTTCCCAATCCTGTAGTTGGCTTAGAGTAGTCTTTCATTAATAGCTGGTGTCAACCTGATTAAGAAGGCTCACTGAGACTCTTTCCTCAGACTTGGACATTTAGCTGTTTCTGAGAATTTAATAATAAAACTCAAGCCAGTCCTTTTAGAGCCATGAGAACCTCCAGATTGTTTTGCCTGTGGCCTGCTCTTTGCAGATGCCCAAAGTTGTTCCCTGGCAGGCTGGAGTTCACAAGATCAGTGGCTGCCTGTGGAGGCTGGGACAGAACAGCACTACCAATCTTGCCTCCACACTGACTGCCACTCCTTACTAGTTCCTGACTCTCAACATGGCAGATTCCTGTAGACAGAGATCACCAGGCTAACAGACACCACAGCTGATGACAGTGTCTCTTTGGAACACCACAAGGCCATGTGCAAAGATGTAAGCGGCCTGGAGATCATTGGTAGTAATTGGAAGGACAGAATCCCCTGAATTTGTTCAAGACAAAAGGGGAAGTGTTTTCCTCTGCTGTGTGGCTGTGGGGTCTCCTCAGATTCTTGGCTTATGCGAATCACCCTCCAAACACACTGACTTTGGGAGCTGTCTGTAGCCACGTGTTCTTCCTGATATTCAGGGAGCTCTGTGTAGAACAGAAGAAATTCCCACAAAACCCCTAAGAACTCTGCAGTCTTTCAGGACCGTGTATGGAGAGCACAGCCATGAACAGCCCTACACACACATGAGGCAGGACATCGGGCAGGGGAAAATGCCCCTTTTTCCTCTCACATGTCTACCGTCGGGGCCCTGACCATCCTTCTCCCTGTGCCTCCAACTCTCCTTCTCCTTCCAGCCCTGCTTTCCTAGCATGCTAACTACACCTCCATTCCAGGGTCACCCACAGTCTCTCCTGACCCCTGTCTGTGACCCTTGTCCTGGTCTCTCTGGCCTTTGGGAAGGATGCTGGCACTTGGTTTCCCATCCCTGACCTGTTGCATATCCCAGACTGTTACCACAGCCTATTAGAGTGAACCCTCATTCCTGTGAACCAGCATGGGGCTCTGGATCTGAGCAAGGACAGTCACGGTTCAGCCCAGCTCTGTCTCCTCAGCCCATAGAAGGATCCTGATGTCGCTACAGCTCCTCAGATGGGAGGAAAGGGACTGAGACATAACCTGGAAGATGGCTTGTTCAGTCTGCATTTTTCTCAGTTGTCTCAAAAGAAATCCTTGATTCCTCAGTCCTACAGGAAACCCTTTGATATTGTCTCCTCTCACTTCCAAAATTAGCTTGCAAAGCTGGTTTTCAGGAGCACCAACTGTGTGCTTACCTCATGCTGAGAACCCCACATGGATGATCCTATCTTTTCATACTACAGTTTCATGGTGGTGGAAATCAGGAAGTGGTAACTGACTTGTCAAGGTCACATAACTAGTGGGTGGCAGACATTGTCCTGGCACCTTGAGCAACATCTTCAAACAACCTGAAGTGATTTCCACCAGGAATCACATGTTGTAAACACTCCTCTTGGATAGTTCAGAAGGAGGGTCCATAACACTAATCCCTGTGCCTGCCTAGAGAGGCCACACCTGACCAGGAAATAACCCTCATTCTCCCGGTCTGGGGGGCAGCACTCAGTGCACACTGCAGGTCACCTTGATAAGTCTGCTGCTTCCACAAATCCCTTCCAGACTCCATCTTCAGTTATCAGGCTCCTCAGATCTATTTTGCAGAGTAGTTCTGTGAGAAAATCAGTGATTTTTCAACACTGCGACATAGCACTATTTATCAGGAAAATAATGAGGTCAGATGACAGTATGGGACCCATGAACCCACCTCTCCACTCACCATCATCAGACCTGCTGATCCAGAAGCACACAGGTTAGAGTCCATCCCTGCACCCATTTCCCTGCCCACCGAGTCCGCTGGCGCACACCCAGAGCCGAGTGATATTCCCCTTTCCCCTAGCGACATTGTCCCACCATTTCTCTCTCCACCTCCCCCTGCCTCCCAATCCCAACTGCTGAGAGACTTGCACTGCCTCCCTGAGTTCCATTGTCCAACCCAAGTCTACCCAGCAGAATCCTGCTGCCCCAGGAACATTGAGGTTACGTCCCCTTTCCAAAACCTGCTATATCAGGAAAACCCTGGTATGACCAGATGGCTTAAGGCCAGAATAAGAACACAATCAACAAAAGCCAGAGCATTGTGACACCTTCAGAACACTGCTATTCTACTATAGCAAACCCTAGATATCCTGATACAACTCAAGCAAAAGGAAAAAAAAAAAGATCTCAAATCCAATTTTATAAATATGATAGAGATCTTTAAAGAGGAAATGATGAATCCCTTTAAGAAATATAGGAAAATGCAATCAAACGGGCAGAGGTCTTTAAAAAGGAAACAAATAAACCTCTTAAAGAAATACAGGAAAATACAATTTAAAAGGTAAAGGAAAAAAAATGTTCAAGACCCGAAAATCCAAACAGAAGCAATATAGAAAAGACAAACTGAGGGAATCCTAAAGATGGAAAGCCCACGGAAGGGAACAGGAACAACAGATGTAAGGATCACCATCAGAGTACATGAGATGGAAGAGAGAATCTCAGGCATAGCAGATACGCTAGAAGAGATTGATCCACTGGTAAAAAAAATTAAATCTAAAAGGTTTCTCACACACAACATCCAAGAAATCCAGGGTTGGAGATTCAGTTATGACCCCTAATACATATGTAAAGCGTCTTAGGCTCAGCAAGCATATTTGGAAACAGAAACTTTACAGAAGTTCAGTAGTGAAGACCAAATGATGCCATAAATATAAGATACTACTCAGTGGGACTGGGGTCCTTAGGGCAATGAGATCCAGATGTCTGTCTCCTATCATCTATCTGTCTTTTCATTGTCTGTCACATGAACACACCTGTCTCTGTGTGTCTGTCTCCCCTTGCTTCTATTTTTTACTGTAACCCTGCTCCCTCCACACACCAGGAAGAGGTGTTCACTGGCACCAACGTGCCATATGTTCATTGCGGACATCAGCTTCATTGCTGAGAAATAACAGGCCACTTGTTGGTGTCCTTTTTCTGAACCTCCAGGAGCCTCTTACTTGTCAACACTGTGGTGCCAGTGCCTTCAAATGTGACTTTCATGCTGCTAGTAGGTTCTCCATTATCCCATGTGTCAGTAGTAGAATTTTTAATAAAGATAGAATGAATATCAGTGTATATTGAACATAGGAAGGAGTCAGGCTTCTCTGAAACCAATGAAAAACTTCCATGTCCACTTGAACTCTTGCATATTTCCTGACTCTACAGCCATTACTACAAAGACAGCACTGCCAGGTTTGGCTTCCAGCTTGGGGTGGACCCTTGTCACATTCAACCCTATCAACAGCAGCTTTCTACACTGAAGCAGTTCCTTTCTAGGAGCAAGAGAGATTGGGACTTTTCTCCCTTCACAGTTAAGCTTGAGCTTAGCTGGTCTAGGCCAGACTGTTCCCTCTCACATTCCACTGCAGGGCAGGGGCCTCCCCTTCTTTCCTAACCTCCTTGACTGTCATAGGTACTCTGAGGCATTGAGCTTCCTAGGTCAAATGCAAATCGTGAAGCATTTGGCATTTCTTCCTGTCCTACTTGCTTTTTTCATTGTAGATGAAAAAGCATAGAGTCACTGGTAATAGGCATCTCCCGTCAACTGTATTGACCTTTTCCCCACCAAAGTAATTAGTCCATTGCTTTTTATTTAGCCTTATATGAGTTCTTAGAATATGGGTAGGAAATACCTAGGTTCATTGTCACCCTATCATGGGACACACCTCTTGCCCAGTTGCCAATAAAATCCTTGAGTCCCTGTGAAATCTCATGATCAGTCTCTACCCTTCTGCATTTCTCAGCAAAACTGCCTTCCAGGGCTCTGCTGACAGTATGCAACTGCATTCCTAGTCCAAAGTTCTAAAGCCTTCCACATTCCTCACATAGATGTATATTCCCCCCCCCACCCCCAATTCTCTGTCTGTATAAAAGCAGCTGTGATGGTTTGTGCTGGGAACCATTGGGGTTAGGATTTTTCTTATTAACCTAGGTAATGTCATTTTGTATTAGAGTTAGGCTTGGACTGAATGTAGGCCTAAGTCTCTGCTCCTGAGATGTAACTGAAGGCTTCCCAGAGACCAGGCATCCCCATTGTGGTTGAGCCATTAAGCAGTAAAGATAATTGGCCAGGTGTTAAGCAGTAAAGATAGTTGCTATGACAATGTATCCTATCTGTGCAAGGAATTCGGTTTATAGAAGACTGTATCGCCTAGTGGAATTTCCTCCCACCCCTGCTGCTACCCTGCTCTATGTTATATAAACTATGTATAGAACAAAGGCTATTCAGAGCTTGATCAGAATACAGATCTACCACTAAGAAGAGGAAGCCAGTGAACACTGTTTCTCTATGGCCTTGAATCAGCTCCTGCCCCCAGGTTCCTTACCTCTTTGGCTTCCTGCCATGACTGTGTTTGATGATAAATTATCATGTGGAAATGGAAATGAAATAAACCCCTTCATCCAAAGTTGCTTTTGTTCACAATGTTTAATCACAGCAATAGGAACCCTTGCTAGTACACTAGATCTGCTGAGTTTTTGTAGGAGTGGAAGGACTCATTGACAGCAGCTGTCAATCATGTGAAACCTGGTTTAAAGGACACAGATAAGAGTTTTCCTGTGTGGTGTGGATTCTGGAGACTCCTCAGACCCTGGAAGTTTTCACTAAGCCACATGGCCTGCTGCCCTCCACTTTCCCAGGCTGTCTTACCTCCTCTTGAGAGGCAAGGACAGGAGGACAGGAACTCTGAGCATGACCCCAAGACAGAGTCCAGAGGAGAACAACTCATACCCAGGTGCAGCAGAGTCCCCTCAGTCTGTTTTGGGAATTCCCTTTCTATTCTCATCTCAATGGGTTCTCAGTGTGGAGGCCCAAAGTTCTAAACCATGCTCAGGAAACAGAGAGGAGAGAGGAATCAGTACCTTTGGAGGCCATGAGGGCTCCAGGGTCCCTGGTTCCTGGTGTGGGGTTTCTCAGAGGTATTCCTCACAGTTCTCTGTGAGTCCAGGCTAAAAGAAAGAGAAATAACAAGCTGTGAGATGGAGTGGGGGCAGCTGTAATGAAGACTGTGGTCTCATTGTTCTCTCTGGATACCAGAGCAAGTAAGGTCAAAAGGTGACTACACCTTCCCCATGACCCCTCACCACCTGTGACAAGTGAGAGACATGGCTCTGAGGTCATGAGAGCAGGAAAGTGACAGCGCCCGCGCTGTCATGGTACCAAGTATCGGGCATTGGCCTGGGGGATTAACAAAGGACAGACTCAGGTCATCCAGTCATGGAGAATGCCAAAGCTTTACTGAAACTCCATCAATATATATGCTTTACCCAGGAAGGAAAAGCACCAGGAGGAACAAGGCAGGGGCCAAAGAAAGTCCTTGCCTGAACCTGCACGCCCTCTGGGGGAGGTAAAACTGCATAATGTCAGGACAGGGAAGGTCTTAGCCAGGCCATCCGGCCTTATGGGGCCCAGCAGGTGCCCCCTCTTTTGTTTTTTATGTGAATAGTGTCTGTCTTAGGTCACCTTTCACCCATAGTAATTACCTGTCACTGGCAATCCTTGCCAGTCTCAAGGCCCCTGTCTGAGGTAGGTATGGACCGCAAAGGAGTTGCCCATCATTGACTAACTATTCTTGGTAAAGACTGAGCTGAACCTGGGCAGAAGGATTGTCCTGAGCTAGTGACATGAGCACTTGCTTAGTAACTGCCTGGGACTGGATCTGACATTTGCGAAAGCGGCAAAAGATGAATATCCCCACAGCTGCGGCAGTAGCCGAAATCTCTATGGAAGCTACAATGGCTGCAGTGATG